>CAWVNZ010002555.1:0-58434 GCA_963930735.1 Dioctria linearis | reverse complement strand
TTAATTTTTTACTGTCGCAAATTTTAATTACGCCAGGGATTGTCTATTCTATAGTAAATTTTACAAAAAATTGTTTTTTACTGTCGCAAATTTTAAATACGCCAGGGATTGCCTTTTCTATAGTAAATTTTACAAAAAATTGTTTTTTGCTGTCGCAAATTTTAATTACGGCAGGGATTGCCTTTTCTATAGTAAATTTTTCAAAAAATAATTTTTTACTGTCGCAAATTTTAATTGCGTCAGGGATTGCCTTTTCTAATGTAAATTTTTCAAAAAATAATTTTATATTGTCGCAAATTTTAAATACGCCAGGGATTGCCTTTTCTGTAGTAAATTTTTCAAAAAATAGTTTTTTACTGTCGCGAATTTTAAATACGCCATGGATTGCCTTTTCTATAGTAAATTTTTCAAAAATTAATTTTTTACTGTCGCAAATTTTAATTACGCCAGGGATTGTCTATTCTATAGTAAATTTTACAAAAAATTGTTTTTTGCTCTCGCAAATTTTAATTACGGCAGGGATTGCCTTTTCTATAGTAAATTTTTCAAAAAATAGTTTTTTACTGTCGCGAATTTTAAATACGCCATGAATTGCCTTTTCTATAGTAAATTTTTCAAAAATTAATTTTTTACTGTCGCAAACTTTAATTACGCCAGGGATTGACTATTCTATAGTAAATTTTACAAAAAATTGTTTTTTGCTGTCGCAAATTTTAATTACGGAAGGGATTGCCTTTTCTATAGTAAATTTTTCAAAAAATAATTTTTTACTGTCGCAAATTTTAATTGCGTCAGGGATTGCCTTTTCTAATGTAAATTTTTCAAAAAATAATTTTATACTGTCGCAGATTTTAAATACGCCAGGGATTGCCTTTTCTATAGTAAATTTTTCAAAAAATAATTTTTTACTGTCGCAAATTTTAATTGCGTCAGGGATTGCATTTTCTAATGTAAATTTTTCAAAAAATAATTTTATACTGTCGCAAATTTTAATTACGCCAGGGATTGCCTATTCTATAGTAAATTTTTCAAAAAATAGTTTTTTACTGTCGCGAATTTTAAATACGCCATGGATTGCCTTTTTTATAGTAAATTTTTCAAAAATTAATTTTTTACTGTCGCAAATTTTAAATACACCAGGGATTGCCTTTTATCTAGTAAATTTTTCAAAAAATAATTTTTGCCGTCGCAAATTTTAAATACGCCAGGGATTGCCTTTTCTATAGTAAATTTTTCAAAAATTAATTTTTTACTGTCGGAAATTTTAACTACGCCAGGTATTGCCTATTCTATAGTAAATTTTACAAAAAAATAGTTTTTTAATGTCGCAAATTTTAAATACGCCAGGGATTGCCTTTTCTATAGTAAATTTTTCAAAAAATAATTTTTTACTGTCGCAAATTTTAATTACGCCAGGGATTGCCTTTTCTATAGTAAATTTTGCACAAAATAATTTTTTGCTGTCGCATATTTTAAATACGCCAGGGATTTTTCTATAGTAAATTTTTCAAAAATTAATTTTTTGCTGTCGCAAATTTTAAATACGCCAGGGATTGCCTTTTTTATAGTAAATTTTTCAAAAATTAATTTTTACTGTCGCAAATTTTAAATACGCCAGCCATTACCTTTTCTATAGTAAATTTTGCGAAAAATTATTTTAAACTGTCGCAAATTTTAAATACGCCAGGAATTGCCTTTTCTATAGTAAATTTTTTAAAAATTAATTTTTTACTGTCGCAAATTTTAAATACGCCAGGGATTGCCTTTTATATAGTAAATTTTTCAAAAATAATTTTATACTGTCGCAAATTTTAAATACGCCAGGGATTGCCTTTTCTAATGTAAATTTTTCAAAAATTAATTTTTTACTGCCGCAAATTTTAAATACGCCAGGGATTGCCTTTTCTATAGCAAATTTTTCAAAAATTAGTTTTTTACTGTCGCAAATTTTAAATACGCCAGGGATTGCCTTTTCTATAGTAAATTTTTCAAAAATTAATTTTTTACAGTCGCAAATTTTAAATACGCCAGGGATTGCCTTTTCTATAGTAAATTTTTCTAAAATTTATTTTTTACTGTCGCAAATTTTAAATATGCCAGGGATTGCCTCTTCTACAGTAAAATTAAAAAAAAAAATTTATACTGTCGCAAATTTTAAATACGCCAGGGATTGCCTTTTCAAATGTAACTTTTCCAAAAATTAATTTTTTACTGTCGCAAATTTTAAATACGCCAGGGATTGCCTTTTCTATAGTAATTTTTTCAAAAATTAATTTTTTACTGTCGCAAATTTTGAATACGCCAGGGATTGCCTTTTCTATAGTAAATTTTTCAGAAATTAATTTTTTACTGTCGCAAATTTTAAATACGCCAAGGATTGCCTTTTCTATAGTAAATTTTTCAAAAATTAATTTTTTACTGTCGCAAATTTTAATTACGCCAGGGATTGTCTATTCTATAGTAAATTTTACAAAAAAATGTTTTTTACTGTAGGAAATTTTAAATACGCCAAGGATTGCCTTTTCTATATTAAATTTTTCAAAAAATTATTTTTTACTGTCGCAAATTTTAATTACGCCAGGGATTGCTATTTCTATAGTAAATTTTGCAAAAAATAATTTTTGCCGTCGCAAATTTTAAATACGCCAGGGATTGCCTTTTCTATAGTAAATTTTGCAAAAAATAATTTCTTGCTGTCGCAAATTTTAAATACGCCAGCGATTACCTTTTCTATTGTAAATTTTGCAAAAAATTATTTTAAACTGTCGCAAATTTTAAATACGCCAGGGATTGCCTTTTCTATAGTAAATTTTTTAAAAATTAATTTTTTACTGTCGCAAATTTTAAATACGCCAGGGATTGCCTTTTCTAATGTAAATTTTTCAAAAATTAATTTTTTACTGCCGCAAATTTTAAATACGCCAGGGATTGCCTTTTCTATAGCAAATTTTTCAAAAATTAGTTTTTTGCTGTCGCAAATTTTAAATACGCCAGGGATTGCCTTTTCTATAGTAAATTTTTCAAAAATTAATTTTTTACTGTCGCAAATTTGAAATATGCCAGGGATTGCCTTTTCTATAGTAAATTTTTCAAAAATTAATTTTTTACTGTCGCAAATTTTAAATACGCCAGGGATTGCCTCTTCTACAGTAAAAATTTCAAAAAATAATTTTATACTGTCGCAAACTTTAAATACGCCAGAGATTGCCTTTTCTAATGTAACTTTTCCAAAAATTAATTTTTTACTGTCGCAAATTTTAAATACGCCAGGGATTGCCTTTTCTATAGTAATTTTTTCAAAAATGAATTTTTTACTGTCGCAAATTTTAAATACGCCAGGTATTGCCTTTTCTATAGTAAATTTTTCAGAAATTAATTTTTTACTGTCGCAAATTTTAAATACGCCAGGGATTGCCTTTTCTAATGTAAATTATTCAAAAATTAATTTTTTACTGCCGCAAATTTGAAATATGCCAGGGATTGCCTTTTCTATAGTAAATTTTTCAAAAATTAATTTTTTACTGTCGCAAATTTTAAATACGCCAGGGATTGCCTCTTCTACAGTAAAAATTTCAAAAAATAATTTTATACTGTCGCAAACTTTAAATACGCCAGAGATTGCCTTTTCTAATGTAACTTTTCCAAAAATTAATTTTTTACTGTCGCAAATTTTAAATACGCCAGGGATTGCCTTTTCTATAGTAATTTTTTCAAAAATGAATTTTTTACTGTCGCAAATTTTAAATACGCCAGGTATTGCCTTTTCTATAGTAAATTTTTCAGAAATTAATTTTTTACTGTCGCAAATTTTAAATACGCCAGGGATTGCCTTTTCTAATGTAAATTATTCAAAAATTAATTTTTTACTGCCGCAAATTTTAAATACGCCAGGTATTGCCTTTTCTATAGCAAATTTTTCAAAAATTAGTTTTTTACTGTCGCAAATTTTAAATACGCCAGGGATTGCCTTTTCTATAGTAAATGTTTCAAAATGAATTTTTTACTGTCGCAAATTTTAAATACGCCAGGTATTGCCTTTTCTATAGTAAATTTTTCAGAAATTAATTTTTTACTGTCGCGAATTTTAAATACGCCAGGGATTGCCTTTTCTATAGTAAATTTTTCAAAAAATAATTTTTACTGTCGCAAATTTTAATTACGCCAGGGATTGCCCTCTCGATTGTAAATTTTTGCAAAAAATATTTTTTTGCTGTTCCAAATTTTAAATACGCCAAGGATTGCCTTTTCTATAGAAAATTTTTCAAAAAATAACTTTTTACTGTCGCAAATTTTAAATACGCCAGAGATTGCCTTTTCTATAGTAAATTTTGCAAAAAATAATTTTTTACTGTCGCAAATTTTAAATGCTCCAGGGATTGCCTTTTCTATAGTAAATTATTCAAAAAATAATTTTTTACTCTCGCAAATTTTAAATACGCCAGGGATTGCCTTTTCTATAGTAAATTTTGAAAAAAAATAATTTTATACTATCGCAAATTTTAAATACCCCAAGGATTGCCTTTTCTATAGTAAATTTTTCAAAAATTAATTTTTTACTGTCGCAAATTTTAGTTACGCCAAGGATTGCCTATTCTATAGTAAATTTTTCAAAAAATAGTTTTTTACTGTCGCGAATTTTAAATACGCCAGGGATTGCCTTTTCTATAGTAAATTTTTCAAAAAATAATTTTTACTGTCGCAAATTTTAATTACGCCAGGGATTGCCCTCTCGATAGTAAATTTTGCAAAAAATAATTTTTTGCTGTCCCAAATTTAAAATTCGCCAGGGATTGCCTTTTCTATAGTAAATTTTTCAAAAAATAGTTTTTTACTGTCGCAAATTTTAATTACGTCAGGGATTGCCTTTTCTATAGTAAATTTTTCAAAAAATAATTTTTTACTGTCGCAAATTTTAATTGCGTCAGGGATTGCCTTTCTAATGTAAATTTTTCAAAAAATAATTTTATACTGTCGCAAATTTTAAATACGCCAGGGACTGCCTTTTCTATAGTAAATTTTTCAAAAATTAATTTTTTACTGTCGCAAATTTTAATTACGCCAGGGATTGTCTATTCTATAGTAAATTTTACAAAAAATTGTTTTTTACTGTCGCAAATTTTAATTACGCCAGGGATTGCCTTTTCTATAGTAAATTTTTCAAAAAATAATTTTTTACTGTCGCAAATTTTAATTGCGTCAGGGATTGCCTTTTCTAATGTAAATTTTTCAAAAAATAATTTTATACTGTCGCAAATTTTAAATACGCCAGGGATTGCCTTTTCTATAGTAAATTCTTCAAAAATTAATTATTTACTGTCGCAAATTTTAATTACGCCAGGGATTGTCTATTCTATAGTAAATTTTACAAAAAATTGTTTTTTACTGTCGCAAATTTTAAATACGCCAGGGATTGCCTTTTCTATATTAAATTTTTCAAAAAATTATTTTTTACTGTCGCAAATTTTAAATACGCCAGGGATTGCCTTTTCTATAGTAAATTTTTTAAAAATTAATTTTTTACTGTCGCAAATTTTAATTACGCCAGGGATTGCCTATTCTATAGTACATTTTGTAAAAAATAGTTTTTTACTGTCGCAAATTTTAAATACGCCAGGGATTGCCCTTTCTATAGTAAATTTTTGCAAAAAATATTTTTTTGCTGTTCCAAATTTTAAATACGCCAAGGATTGCCTTTTCTATAGAAAATTTTTCAAAAAATAACTTTTTACTGTCGCAAATTTTAAATACGCCAGAGATTGCCTTTTCTATAGTAAATTTTGCAAAAAATAATTTTTTACTGTCGCAAATTTTAAATGCTCCAGGGATTGCCTTTTCTATAGTAAATTATTCAAAAAATAATTTTTTACTCTCGCAAATTTTAAATACGCCAGGGATTGCCTTTTCTATAGTAAATTTTGAAAAAAAATAATTTTATACTATCGCAAATTTTAAATACCCCAAGGATTGCCTTTTCTATAGTAAATTTTTCAAAAATTAATTTTTTACTGTCGCAAATTTTAGTTACGCCAAGGATTGCCTATTCTATAGTAAATTTTTCAAAAAATAGTTTTTTACTGTCGCGAATTTTAAATACGCCAGGGATTGCCTTTTCTATAGTAAATTTTTCAAAAAATAATTTTTACTGTCGCAAATTTTAATTACGCCAGGGATTGCCCTCTCGATAGTAAATTTTGCAAAAAATAATTTTTTGCTGTCGCAAATTTAAAATTCGCCAGGGATTGCCTTTTCTATAGTAAATTTTTCAAAAAATAGTTTTTTACTGTCGCAAATTTTAATTACGTCAGGGATTGCCTTTTCTATAGTAAATTTTTCAAAAAATAATTTTTTACTGTCGCAAATTTTAATTGCGTCAGGGATTGCCTTTCTAATGTAAATTTTTCAAAAAATAATTTTATACTGTCGCAAATTTTAAATACGCCAGGGACTGCCTTTTCTATAGTAAATTTTTCAAAAATTAATTTTTTACTGTCGCAAATTTTAATTACGCCAGGGATTGTCTATTCTATAGTAAATTTTACAAAAAATTGTTTTTTACTGTCGCAAATTTTAATTACGCCAGGGATTGCCTTTTCTATAGTAAATTTTTCAAAAAATAATTTTTTACTGTCGCAAATTTTAATAGCGTCAGGGATTGCCTTTTCTAATGTAAATTTTTCAAAAAATAATTTTATACTGTCGCAAATTTTAAATACGCCAGGGATTGCCTTTTCTATAGTAAATTCTTCAAAAATTAATTATTTACTGTCGCAAATTTTAATTACGCCAGGGATTGTCTATTCTATAGTAAATTTTACAAAAAATTGTTTTTTACTGTCGCAAATTTTAAATACGCCAGGGATTGCCTTTTCTATATTAAATTTTTCAAAAAATTATTTTTTACTGTCGCAAATTTTAAATACGCCAGGGATTGCCTTTTCTATAGTAAATTTTTCAAAAATTAATTTTTTACTGTCGCAAATTTTAATTACGCCAGGGATTGTCTATTCTATAGTAAATTTTACAAAAAATTGTTTTTTGCTGTCGCAAATTTTAATTACGGCAGGGATTGCCTTTTCTATAGTAAATTTTTCAAAAAATAATTTTTTACTGTCGCAAATTTTAATTGCGTCAGGGATTGCCTTTTCTAATGTAAATTTTTCAAAAAATAATTTTATACTGTCGCAAATTTGAAATACGCCAGGGATTGCCTTTTCTATAGTAAATTTTTCAAAAAACAATTTTTTACTGTCGCAAATTTTAATTGCGTCAGGGATTGCCTTTTCTAATGTAAATTTTTCAAAAAATAATTTTATACTGTCGCAAATTTTAATTACGCCAGGGATTGCCTATTCTATAGTAAATTTTTCAAAAAATAGTTTTTTACTGTCGCGAATTTTAAATACGCCATGGATTGCCTTTTCTATAGTAATTTTTTCAAAAATTAATTTTTTACTGTCGCAAATTTTAAATACGCCAGGGTTTGCCTTTTCTAATGTAACTTTTCCAAAAATTAATTTTTTACTGTCGCAAATTTTAATTGCGTCAGGGATTCCCTTTTCTAATGTAAATTTTTCAAAAAATAATTTTATACTGTCGCAAATTTTAAATACGCCAGGGATTGCCTTTTCTATAGTAAATTTTTCAAAAATTAATTTTTTACTGTCGCAAATTTTAATTACGCCAGGGATTGTCTATTCTATAGTAAATTTTACAAAAAATTGTTTTTTACTGTCGCAAATTTTAAATACGCCAGGGATTGCCTTTTCTATATTAAATTTTTCAAAAAATTATTTTTTACTGTCGCAAATTTTAAATACGCCAGGGATTGCCTTTTCTATAGTAAATTTTTCAAAAATTAATTTTTTACTGTCGCAAATTTTAATTACGCCAGGGATTGACTATTCTATAGTAAATTTTACAAAAAATTGTTTTTTGCTGTCGCAAATTTTAATTACGGCAGGGATTGCCTTTTCTATAGTAAATTTTTCAAAAAATAATTTTTTACTGTCGCAAATTTTAATTGCGTCAGGGATTGCCTTTTCTAATGTAAATTTTTCAAAAAATAATTTTATACTGTCGCAAATTTTAAATACGCCAGGGATTGCCTTTTCTGTAGTAAATTTTTCAAAAAATAGTTTTTTACTGTCGCGAATTTTAAATACGCCATGGATTGCCTTTTCTATAGTAAATTTTTCAAAAATTAATTTTTTACTGTCGCAAATTTTAATTACGCCAGGGATTGTCTATTCTATAGTAAATTTTACAAAAAATTGTTTTTTGCTCTCGCAAATTTTAATTACGGCAGGGATTGCCTTTTCTATAGTAAATTTTTCAAAAAATAGTTTTTTACTGTCGCGAATTTTAAATACGCCATGAATTGCCTTTTCTATAGTAAATTTTTCAAAAATTAATTTTTTACTGTCGCAAATTTTAATTACGCCAGGGATTGACTATTCTATAGTAAATTTTACAAAAAATTGTTTTTTGCTGTCGCAAATTTTAATTACGGCAGGGATTGCCTTTTCTATAGTAAATTTTTCAAAAAATAATTTTTTACTGTCGCAAATTTTAATTGCGTCAGGGATTGCCTTTTCTAATGTAAATTTTTCAAAAAATAATTTTATACTGTCGCAGATTTTAAATACGCCAGGGATTGCCTTTTCTATAGTAAATTTTTCAAAAAATAATTTTTTACTGTCGCAAATTTTAATTGCGTCAGGGATTGCATTTTCTAATGTAAATTTTTCAAAAAATAATTTTATACTGTCGCAAATTTTAATTACGCCAGGGATTGCCTATTCTATAGTAAATTTTTCAAAAAATAGTTTTTTACTGTCGCGAATTTTAAATACGCCATGGATTGCCTTTTTTATAGTAAATTTTTCAAAAATTAATTTTTTACTGTCGCAAATTTTAAATACACCAGGGATTGCCTTTTATCTAGTAAATTTTTCAAAAAATAATTTTTGCCGTCGCAAATTTTAAATACGCCAGGGATTGCCTTTTCTATAGTAAATTTTTCGAAAATTAATTTTTTACTGTCGGAAATTTTAACTACGCCAGGGATTGCCTATTCTATAGTAAATTTTACAAAAAAATAGTTTTTTAATGTCGCAAATTTTAAATACGCCAGGGATTGCCTTTTCTATAGTAAATTTTTCAAAAAATAATTTTTTACTGTCGCAAATTTTAATTACGCCAGGGATTGCCTTTTCTATAGTAAATTTTGCACAAAATAATTTTTTGCTGTCGCATATTTTAAATACGCCAGGGATTTTTCTATAGTAAATTTTTCAAAAATTAATTTTTTGCTGTCGCAAATTTTAAATACGCCAGGGATTGCCTTTTGTATAGTAAATTTTTCAAAAATTAATTTTTACTGTCGCAAATTTTAAATACGCCAGTCATTACCTTTTCTATAGTAAATTTTGCGAAAAATTATTTTAAACTGTCGCAAATTTTAAATACGCAGGAATTGCCTTTTCTATAGTAAATTTTTTAAAAATTAATTTTTTACTGTCGCAAATTTTAAATACGCCAGGATTGCCTTTTATATAGTAAATTTTTCAAAAATAATTTTATACTGTCGCAAATTTTAAATACGCCAGGGATTGCCTTTTCTAATGTAAATTTGTTCAAAAATTAATTTTTTACTGCCGCAAATTTTAAATACGCCAGGGGTTGCCTTTTCTATAGCAAATTTTTCAAAAATTAGTTTTTTACTGTCGCAAATTTTAAATACGCCAGGGATTGCCTTTTCTATAGTAAATTTTTCAAAAATTAATTTTTTGCAGTCGCAAATTTTAAATACGCCAGGGATTGCCTTTTCTATAGTAAATTTTTCTAAAATTTATTTTTTACTGTCGCAAATTTTAAATACGCCAGGGATTGCCTCTTCTACAGTAAAATTAAAAAAAAATTTATACTGTCGCAAATTTTAAATACGCCAGGGATTGCCTTTTCTAATGTAACTTTTCCAAAAATTAATTTTTTACTGTCGCAAATTTTAAATACGCCAGGGATTGCCTTTTCTATAGTAATTTTTTCAAAAATTAATTTTTTACTGTCGCAAATTTTGAATACGCCAGGGATTGCCTTTTCTATAGTAAATTTTTCAGAAATTAATTTTTTACTGTCGCAAATTTTAAATACGCCAAGGATTGCCTTTTCTATAGTAAATTTTTCAAAAATTAATTTTTTACTGTCGCAAATTTTAATTACGCCAGGGATTGTCTATTCTATAGTAAATTTTACAAAAAAATGTTTTTTACTGTAGGAAATTTTAAATACGCCAAGGATTGCCTTTTCTATATTAAATTTTTCAAAAAATTATTTTTTACTGTCGCAAATTTTAATTACGCCAGGGATTGCTATTTCTATAGTAAATTTTGCAAAAAATAATTTTTGCCGTCGCAAATTTTAAATACGCCAGGGATTGCCTTTTCTATAGTAAATTTTGCAAAAAATAATTTCTTGCTGTCGCAAATTTTAAATACGCCAGCGATTACCTTTTCTATTGTAAATTTTGCAAAAAATTATTTTAAACTGTCGCAAATTTTAAATACGCCAGGGATTGCCTTTTCTATAGGAAATTTTTTAAAAATTAATTTTTTACTGTCGCAAATTTTAAATACGCCAGGGATTGCCTTTTCTAATGTAAATTTTTCAAAAATTAATTTTTTACTGCCGCAAATTTTAAATACGCCAGGGATTGCCTTTTCTATAGCAAATTTTTCAAAAATTAGTTTTTTGCTGTCGCAAATTTTAAATACGCCAGGGATTGCCTTTTCTATAGTAAATTTTTCAAAAATTAATTTTTTACTGTCGCAAATTTGAAATATGCCAGGGATTGCCTTTTCTATAGTAAATTTTTCAAAAATTAATTTTTTACTGTCGCAAATTTTAAATACGCCAGGGATTGCCTCTTCTACAGTAAAAATTTCAAAAAATAATTTTATACTGTCGCAAACTTTAAATACGCCAGAGATTGCCTTTTCTAATGTAACTTTTCCAAAAATTAATTTTTTACTGTCGCAAATTTTAAATACGCCAGGGATTGCCTTTTCTATAGTAATTTTTTCAAAAATGAATTTTTTACTGTCGCAAATTTTAAATACGCCAGGTATTGCCTTTTCTATAGTAAATTTTTCAGAAATTAATTTTTTACTGTCGCAAATTTTAAATACGCCAGGGATTGCCTTTTCTAATGTAAATTATTCAAAAATTAATTTTTTACTGCCGCAAATTTTAAATACGCCAGGTATTGCCTTTTCTATAGCAAATTTTTCAAAAATTAGTTTTTTACTGTCGCAAATTTTAAATACGCCAGGGATTGCCTTTTCTATAGTAAATGTTTCAAAATGAATTTTTTACTGTCGCAAATTTTAAATACGCCAGGTATTGCCTTTTCTATAGTAAATTTTTCAGAAATTAATTTTTAACTGTCGCAAATTTTAAATACGCCAGGGATTGCCTTTTCTAATGTAAATTATTCAAAAATTAATTTTTTACTGCCGCAAATTTTAAATACGCCAGGGATTGCCTTTTCTATAGTAATTTTCTCAAAAATTAATTTTTTACTGTCGCAAATTTTAAATACGCCAGGGATTGCCTTTTCTATAGTAAATTTTTCAGAAATTAATTTTTTACTGTCGCAAATTTTAAATACGCCAGGGATTGCCTTTTCTATAGTAAATTTTTCAAAAATTAATTTTTTACTGTCGCAAATTTTAATTACGCCAGGGATTGTCTATTCTATAGTAAATTTTACAAAAAAATGTTTTTTACTGTCGCAAATTTTAAATACGCCAAGGATTGCCTTTTCTGTATTAAATTTTTCAAAAAATTATTTTTTACTCTCGCAAATTTTAATTACGCCAGGGATTGCCTTTTCTATAGTAAATTTTGCAAAAAATAATTTTTGCCGTCGCAAATTTTAAAGACGCCAGGATTGCCTTTTCTATAGTAAATTTTGCAAAAAATATTTTCTTGCTGTCGCAAATTTTAAGTACGCCAGCGATTACCTTTTCTATAGTAAATTTTGCAAAAAATTATTTTAAACTGTCGCAAATTTTAAATACGCCAGGGATTGACTTTTCTATAGTAAATTTTTTAAAAATTAATTTTTTACTGTCGCAAATTTTAAATACACCAGGGATTGCCTTTGCTATAGTAAATTTTTTCACAAATGATTTTATACTGTCGCAAATTTTAAATAAGCCAGGGATTGCCTTTTCTAATGTAAATTTTTCAAAAATTAATTTGTACTGTCTCAAATTTTAGTTACGCCAGCGTTTGCCTATTCTATAGTAAATTTTTCAAAATATAGTTTTTTACTGTCGCGAATTTTAAATACGCCAGGGATTGCCTTTTCTATAGTAAATTTTTCAAAAAAATAATTTTTAATGTCGCAAATTTTAATTACGCCAGGGATTGCTTTCTCTATAGTAAATTTTGCAAAATATAATTTTTTGCTGTCGCAAATTTTAAATACGCCAGGGATTGCCTTTTCTATAGTAAATTTTTCAGAAATGAATTTTTTACTGTCGCAAATTTTAATTACACCAGGGATTGCCTATTCTATAGTAAATTTTTCAAAAAATAATTTTGTACTGTCGCAAATTTTAAATACGCCAGGGATTGCCTTTTCTAATGTAAATTTTTCAAAAAATAGTTTTTTACTGTCGCAAATTTTAATTACGCCAGGAATTGCCTTTTCTATAGTAAATTTTTCAAAAAATAATTTTTTACTGTCGCAAATTTTAATTACGCCAGGGATTAACTTTTCTATAGAAAATTTTTCAAAAAATAATTTTGTACTGTCGCAAATTTTAAATACGCCAGGGATTGCCTTTTCTAATGTAAATTTTTCAAAAAATAGTTTTTTACTGTCGCAAATTTTAATTACGCCAGGAATTGCCTTTTCTATAGTAAATTTTTGAAAAATTAATTTTTTACTGTCGCAAATTTTAACTACGCCAGGGATTGCCTATTCTATAGTAAATTTTTCAAAAAATAGTTTTTTACTGTCGCAAATTTTAAATACGTGAATTGGTATAGTGGACTGTAAAAGGAATAGAGTAATGAATAATAACTCGTTCATTCGTGTGATTACTTACGTTCTATTTATTATTATAATTCAAATTAGTGTTACAAATAAATTCAAATATTTGGCAACTATTTATTCAGTACAATAGTGGTTGGGATAAGCAAACAAAATACTGATATTTAACTCGAGCAAAAACCAAAAACAAAAAAATAAAGAAAAGAATACTTTTTAAAAAAGGAAAATTAATTGTCATGACGTGCAACAAAAATTATAAAAGCAATGAAATTATGAAACGAAAAGAGGGAAGGAAAGACTTAAATTAAACCGAGTCGGAAGTAAAATATAATGTTGGTCTTTCTGAAAACAAATAAATTTTAGTGAATATATTTTATGCACCATTCGTAGAATACGGTTGGAACAGCAGTAGATTTGCCACGAAAGTGTATTTACTGCGATATCCAACGTAACTGGTGATTTACCGCTTAATTTAAATTCCTTTACAACAGCTGGGAACTGTGATGCCAAGACTCTTCTGGTGACTGCTGTGAAGACAAGAAAAAACTAAGAGAGCTGGTCTAATGCGTATCGCCTTTTTATGTCCCTTGAGATGGGAAATTTTAAACATGTCTGCTTGTTTCCAATTTAAAATGTCTGACTAGTGTAGTGGAATGCGTGACCATAATCTAGCCTTTCCTCACCTCTCCAATGTTCAGCTTGACCCGTGAGGGTTCCAAATTCCATCCGTATTCCTTAAAAACTTCCAGAATTTCCGATTTAAACTGTCAACAAATCCTTTACTCGTAGGCCTCACAAATTAATTTCAATAATTAACCATAAAATGCAATTTCGCGCATTTTTGGAAGCACTGATTATGTGTGGAACTTCCAGTTCTCATGTAATTGTCCAGTTTGCTTCTTCTCGCTTTGTCATTTTTCTTCTCCTTCTAGCTAATGGATAAATGAAATTCGCGAATATTTTATAATCGTGATATTCTATCACTTAATCGTGGTTTTCTTTAAACGCACCGCGTTGAATAACATAGGAAACGTGGTTTGTATCCCGGGACAACATGAAGGTATCCGTCAAATCACGACTTGAAATACTGTCGTGTCAGTATGTGGTGTTTTCACGGTTTTTACAGATGTTCTAAGGAATTTCACCGTGAGAGTAGTTCAATGCATCATTTTAATGTTGTTAACGTAGGATGCCGGTGGAAAATTGCCAGAAAGTTGCGTTTGAGGTGAATCGTTAGTCAGCTGTCATTTCAGGAGGACTTCTTCATATTATGCAGTGAATGGACAGCGAGGGATTTTCAGAAGCAGTTTACTTCACCTTTGTAAATTGCTGGTAAATTTTGTAAAACCTTTAATTGTTACTCTTTATTATTTGCTTAGTAAATTTGTGTTCAGTTTGTACTGCATGTTGTTGTTGTTTGTTTGTTTGTTTACCCTTTCGAGGGGGACTATTTATATGGATTTATGCCTTTTTGTTATCAAGATTTTTAAATCTGATATATATTTTAACTTTCCTCTTTTGCCTTTTAGGTTGTGTCTGGCTGCTGAATGGACACTGCAGGGAAGCCCTGCGGATAGGGGAATCGGCAAGCCAAACATTCCGCCGCCTGTTGAACGGACAGGCTCAACATACATACCTTAAAATTCCTATGTTTATAGTTAAAATTCATTAATTCAGCTTCATTAGGCACCCTTGTTGGTTATTTCTATGAATATCCTATTGTAATTCAGATCTAATTCATGTGTAGTTCAGCTTTAATTCATGTATGACACAAAAAACAAAAACGTTACTTTATCAACTATTCAACTTAATGTAAATTAAAGTCTTAGTTGATTAATCAACGCCTTACTATTGTTTCGTTTTTTTTTTGTCTTAGTGTTTTGTTGTGCCTTTCATCTTTACTTTTCGGTTGAGTCCCTTTTCTTTTTTGGTGATGGTGAAATTGGACTGTATTATCGTTATAAACGTGCATTCTCACCTCGTATCTATTTGGCAAATTCACTTTGAATTCTTTACTTTTGGAGCATTTAATTCTCTCAAAATTAATACGTTTTAGCACGCGTTTTGGAATGTAGATATCTTCTCCGTCTCTAGTGATAAATTTTTGTATGTCATTCTCAATGCGCATTTTGATGTCATCGGTTGTCGTCGAAGGAAGCAACAAGCTCCACTTTGTGAGATTCGCCCCATTTATGTTAACTGGATACTTGTCTTCTGTAGGTTTCTTGGCTCTAGTGGACTCTGGACTTAGTCTTCTTGGAGATTCCCGTGCCTTCGGCTTGGTTTCATTTGATGGTGGCTGTTGGGTGACCCTTTTGGGTAGTCCTGTTTGGCAATCGAAACCTGGTTCAACCAACAACCTTAACATCGGGCTGCTTGGCGGAGAAAAATGAATGTCTTCGTCCAACAATAAGACGTCATCTTCTTGATGATACATTATGGTCTGTAATTAGATAAAACGATTAGACGACTTTTATGATAAACACGTAACATGAACAGGGCGTATACGACAGTGATTACAAGACAACACAAGGATTGTGATCAGCGTGTGACCTTAAGTACTTTTCAGACCTTTCTGTCGTTTCCATTGGAAGTCGACATATCTTGGCGATGGGTCGACGGAAACTGTTTGTGCTTGTTCGCACCTGCACCAATCGAACTAAACCATCCGATCCTGGAAAGACTTCTTCTATTCTTCCTAAAGGCCAACATGTGGGAGGGGTATTTTCACCTTTAAGTAACACTACATCTCCAACTTTTATGTTTGGTTGCACTGCGCACCCCTTAGGTCGTTGTTGGAGTCTATGTAGATACTCTTTTAACCATTTCTTCCAAAACTGTTGGCTAAGATGTTGAACATGTTTCCATCGTTGAGCCGGTGTTACTTTTCATGCCAGATGCTTGGTTCAGGGATCGCGTTTAGGGCCTGTCCAATAAGGAAGTGTCCTGGTGTCAACACTGAGAGATCATAGACGTTATTCCCGATAGGACAAAGCGGCCGGGAATTGACACAAGCTTCAACTTGAGCGAGCAATGTTGAACACTCCTCAAATGTATAAATTGATTTGCCTACAACTCGCCGATTTGACTCCTGCCTCCCAGAGGCCTCCAAAATGTGGTGAACCTGGTGGATTGAAGTGCCATGCTATGTTCTTGGATCTCAAATACTGGATTAGTTCGGGCGATGCTTCATGTCTGGCTTTACCAAGATCTATATTCAAGCTACCTTCTGCGCCCTTGAAATTCATACCGCAGTCCGAGTAAATATCTGAGCATAGCGCCTGGATACAAATCTTTTAAGTGCAGCAATAAATGCCGCTGCTGTCAAATCTGAGACCAGTTCCAAGTGTATCGCCGTTGTGGCCATGCAGACATATATACAAAAGTAGCCCTTATAAATTCTTGCAATTCTATGTGGAGATGTTTTTAAATTGATGGGGCCTGCGTAATCAATACCCACATGCGAGAATGGCTTGGGTACGTTAACTCGCGGGGCTGGAAGATTTCCCATTAATTGAGATCGCATCTTCTGCCGATAAGCTATGCATGTCTTGCATTGATTTATTCTATGAGCAATGGTTCTCTTTGCATCTAGAATCCAATAGAAGTTGCGACTGGTGTTTAACATCAACGCGACACCTCCAAGGAGGATGAGTGCTTGGGAGGATAATCGGGTGTTTTCTGCAGTACGAAATATTAGCGTGTTCCGAACGCCCTCCAACTCTCATTACTTTTTGATGATCTAGAAATGGATTGAGTGCTAATAGACGACTTTTATTGTACGTGGGGTCGACTGCTGCCAATGAAGCATATTCCTGTGAGAATGCATTTCTCTGCATTAGCTTGAAAATTGTCAGACGAGCAGCTTCTAGCTCCTGTAATGATAATCGCTCCTTTCTTCGATCTGCATGCTTGCGGCTATTATGTCCAAATCTTTTTATGAATGCAACGATGCGAGTTAGTTTTGTAAAGGATGAGTATCGAGATAACAGTTCCGTGTCGATTCGAGTGTGCAATTTAATTGGAGCTGAACTTTTTGCTTCTAGTTGTAACTGATTTGATGCGATGGTGGCCCTTGGCCAATGTTTCTCGCCCTTTATGAGCCATTCAAGGCCATTCCACCATAACCTATTACTTACTAATTCATTCGCAGGAGTACCTCTAGAAGCGATATCTGCTGGATTGTAATTTGTGGGTACGTGCCGCCAGTTGTCTGGACCAACGGCATCCTGAATTTCGACAACTGGGTTGGCAACATACATTTTCCATTTGGCTGAGTGACTGCGAATCCATTGAAGGGCTATCATCGAATCTGACCAAGCTATTACAGGAATGTGTTCTAATTGCATGTCCTGAATTGTTGTTGTGATCAATCGAGCTAGAATTAATGCGCCATTCAACTCCAATCGAGGTATCGTGATTGGCCGAATTGGAGCTACCTTTGTCTTTGATGTCAACATGTGGCAGGCTATTTTTCCATTGGTATCTTCCACGCATATATATACAACAGCGGCGTATGCTTTCTTAGATGCATCGCAAAATCCATGCAGTTGTAGGCCTGAGGATTGGTTGCACGTTCTAACCCATCTTGGTATTTTGATTGCTTCCAAGTCCTTTAGTGTATTTTCAAAAATTTGCCATTCAGTTGTAATAATTTCGTCAACTGGAAAGTCCCAACCACAACCAGATATCCACAATGTTTGCATCAATATTTTTGCTACAACAATTACTGGTGAGATCCAACCCAAAGGATCATAGAGTGATGCGATTTCTGAGAGAATCGCCCTTTTTGTCCACAATTTTTTCTCATGCCATTGCATGATGACGAAGGTGAAATAATGGGAGCCAGGATGCCACCGTATGCCTAAAGTTTTTACAACTTCGTGTTCATCAAATTTTAACACGCCTTGTAATTCCCTATGCTCAACGGGTATTTGTTCTAACAGTTCGACTCTGTTGCCGGCCCACTTTCTCAAGTTGAAGCCTCCTGCCTTTAGCATGTTGATACATTGGCTTTGTAATTCCTTTGCTTGTTAGACAGTGTCTGCCCCAGTCAATAGATCGTCTACATAAAAATCTGTACCTACTGCCCCAGATGCTAAGGGCCAGTTTTTCCTTTCATCAGTTGTCAATTGTTGCAATGTACGAATTGCCAAATAGGGTGCTGACGAAGTGCCAAACATCACGGTGGTTAACTTGTAGTCTTCAACGACTTTCGTTTCTGGGTTCTGCCAGATAATTGTTTGATATGGATGATGATCGGAATGCACTGCAATCATCCGATACATTTTCTCAATGTCCGCCGTCATTGCTACCTTGTATCTTCTCCATTTCAAAAGAGTTGAGAATAATTTCGGTTGAATTGTCGGTCCAATTAGCAACTGCTCATTCAGCGATTTTCCATTCCCACTTTTCGCCGATGCGTCGAACACTACTCTAAGCTTTGTAGTGGTGCTTTCTTTAAAGACGGCATGGTGTGGAATATAGTAGGCGTCGACGGCCGTCTGGTCTGTCGGATCTACCCTCATCATATGCCCGAGTTCGATGTACTCATTCAAGTATTTGGTGTAGTCCTTTTCAAATTGTTGATTGTTGTCAAACTTTCGTCTCAAAGTATTGAATCGTTTTAGAGCCAACTCTCTAGAGGGACCGAAGGACGGCTTATGTCCGTTTATAAATGGCAGCTCCACCTGATACTGTCCATTTTACAGTCGACGATGTGTTGTTACAAACATCCTTTCGCAATCCTCATCTTCTGGCTTGAAAAGGGATTTCGCCTGAACCTCTTCGGTTTCCCAAAACTTCTTCAGTTGATTATTCAATGCCTCCATGGTCCTATTAGTCACTGTAAAGGCCTTGACCTTCTGTACTGGTGATTCTGGTGCATTCCCCAATATTACCCATCCGAGTATCGTGTTAATAGCAACTTTGTGCCTTCTTGGGTCCCTTACGTAATCCTTGCAATAATATACTGGCAAATACTTGAGCTCCGAGAAGCATGTCAATCGGCCCTGGCTTCCGATAAGAAGGGTCTGCTAATTCAATGCCTTTGAAGTGGTTCCACTCTTTAGCTGGAACCAGGATACTTGGCAGTAGATCAGTTATCTTGCTGATAACTAACATGTTAACCTGTATAGAATTCCCTTTACCCATGCGAGATGTTAATTTAACCTTAACTTGTCGATTGGACCATGCTGTCTGACTTCTGTTTAATCCGATTATTTCTATTCTGGTAGGTCTTTCCTGTAAGCCCAGTTGTTTGCAGGAGCTTTCTGTTATGAAAGAAGTCTGCGACCCTGGGTCTATCGAACAACGAATTGCAACCGAATTCCCGTTTCGATCCAGTGTTTTTACTAGGGCTGTAGCCAATAGTGCATTATGCAATTCTGTAGCAAAAAAACTTTTGACTTCTTCCTTTTCTTCGGCATCACTATTGGATGCTTGTTTGCCAGCTTTAGACTTGTTATAGTCTTGATAGGATCTTTGATTCCCAGGCTTAAAGGTTTTGCCGTTTTTGCTCGTATTTGTTGCCTCCTTATTATTTGCGGTATGGTCAGTCATGTGAAGCAAAGTGTGGTGTAGTTCATCGCATGTCTTACATCTTCGGCTATTCGGGCACTGACTAGCAATGTGGTTGTTCGAAAGACAATTAAAACATCTCCCGGATTCTTCAATGCACTTTCTTCGACTGGATGCAGTCATTTTTGAAAATTTTCTACAATTTCTCACATAGTGTCCACCATTACATGCTGGACATTTCGCCGAATTTGCCATGTGATATGTTTTTGTGGTTTGGGTGGTAGGCTTCGCGTTCACTGACTGTGCCATGGATTCTAACACTCTGAATCTAGTTTGCAAAAATCGTTGAAATTGCTCTAAAGTTGGCAGTTGCTGTGTATCACCCAATTCTTCCTCCCAAAGTCTCAAAGTCACAAATGGTAATTTTTGGAGTAACAAGTAGATCAATAGTGTATCCCATGACGATACATTTACTTCCAATGCCTTTAGTTGCTGAATGCACTCTACAGTAGTATCCATTAATGCCTTAATGTTCTTACTGTTTTTGGTTGATAATTTGGGCTGATTGGTGAGAATGCTTAATTGCGCATTTAACAAAAGTCTCTTGTTTTCATATCTTTGTTTTAATTTCTCCCAGGCTGGCCCGTAATCTTCAGCGGTAACAGGAATATGTTTTAATAATCGTGCTGCTTCCCCAGTGAGACAACCTTTTAGGTAGTGCAGCTTTTGTACTGCGGGTATTAGCGAATTGCTATGCACTAGAGATACAAATAAATCGTAAAATGATCGCCACGATGAATACTCGCCATAAAAATTCGGCAGATTTATCCGAGGCAGCTGGCCTTGGTGTGTATAATTGTAGGGCCTGCTCCATGGGTGGGTTGATCTTCCCTGGGTGTTTTCTGAATCCACCCGTCCGTTAATTCTCCTAAATATTCCATATACATGATCTGCAGCTCTGAATATTTATCCTTAGTTATGTATTCGTCTGCGCATGTTATCTTTGATGATATGATGAATTCCCTAAGTACTGTGTCACTATTATCGAATTTTTCCCATATTTTTTTTAAACTCACTATTTGTGTTTCGTAAAAACTCATTGTTCGTTTCTCCAACCGTGTCTTCTTTCCATTTTTTATTTCGTTTTCCAATTTATCCGCTAGCACAAATTGTCGAGTTTATCAGCCATTTTTCAAGTGTTTGTGTAGATTAAATATGTTTTAAGATGGAAAACTCAATCGCGTTTAGTCAGCAGTTTTAAATTGTGTGATTTGATGGAGGGAGCTTTGAACCCGCTAAATAATTGCCAAATATCTAACTATTTATCGTTCTTAATAAGTTGTAGATTGTAATATAACTAACATAGACGAGTCTCACACATCCGGCTCGAAGGACCAAAATGAATTGATATTGTGGACTGTAAAAGGAATAGAGTAATGAATAATAACTCGTTCATTCGTGTGATTACTTACGTTCTATTTATTATTATAATTCAAATTAGTGTTACAAATAAATTCAAATATTTGGCAACTATTTATTCAGTACAATAGTGGTTGGGATAAGCAAACAAAATACTGATATTTAACTCGAGCAAAAACCAAAAACAAAAAAATAAAGAAAAGAATACTTTTTAAAAAAGGAAAATTAATTGTCATGACGTGCAACAAAAATTATAAAAGCAATGAAATTATGAAACGAAAAGAGGGAAGGAAAGACTTAAATTAAACCGAGTCGGAAGTAAAATATAATGTTGGTCTTTCTGAAAACAAATAAATTTTAGTGAATATATTTTATGCACCATTCGTAGAATACGGTTGGAACAGCAGTAGATTTGCCACGAAAGTGTATTTACTGCGATATCCAACGTAACTGGTGATTTACCGCTTAATTTAAATTCCTTTACAACAGCTGGGAACTGTGATGCCAAGACTCTTCTGGTGACTGCTGTGAAGACAAGAAAAAAACTAAGAGAGCTGGTCTAATGCGTATCGCCTTTTTATGTCCCTTGAGATGGGAAATTTTAAACATGTCTGCTTGTTTCCAATTTAAAATGTCTGACTAGTGTAGTGGAATGCGTGACCATAATCTAGCCTTCCTCCCCTCTCCAATGTTCAGCTTGACCCGTGAGGGTTCCAAATTCCATCCGTATTCCTTAAAAACTTCCAGAATTTCCGATTTAAACTGTCAACAAATCCTTTACTCGTAGGCCTCACAAATTAATTTCAATAATTAACCATAAAATGCAATTTCGCGCATTTTTGCAAGCACTGATTGTGTGTGGAACTTCCAGTTCTCATATAATTGTCCAGTTTGCTTCTTCCCGCTTTGTCATTTTTCTTCTCCTTCTAGCTAATGGATAAGTGAAATTCGCGAATATTTTATAACCGTGATATTCTATCACTTAATCGTGGTTTTCTTTAAACGCACCGCGTTGAATAACATAGGAAACGTGGTTTGTATCCCGGGACAACATGAAGTTATCCGTCAAATCACGACTTGAAATACTCTCGTGTCAGATGACTTTCACCTGCAAATTATGTGGTGTTTTCACGGTTTTTACAGGTGTTCTAAGGATTTTCACCGTGAGAGTAGCTCAATGCATCATTTTAATGTTGTTAACGTAGGATGCCGGTGGAAAATTGCCAGAAAGTTGCGCTTGAGGTGAATCGTTAGTCAGCTGTCATTTCAGGAGGACTTCTTCATATTGTGCAGTGAATGGACAGCGAGGGATTTTCAGAAGCAGTTTACTTCACCTTTGTAAGTTGCTGGTAAGCTTTGTAAAACCTTTAATTGTTACTCTTTATTATTTGCTTAGTAAAAGTGTGTTCAGTTTGTACTGCATGTTGTTGTTTGTTTGTTCGTTTACCCTTTCGAGGGGGACTATTTATATGGATTTATGCCTTTTTGTTATCAAGATTTTTAAATCTGATATATATTTAAACTTTCCTCTTTTGCCTTTTCGGTTGTGTCTGGCTGCTGAATGGACACTGCAGGGAAGCCCTGTGGATAGGGGAATCGGCAAACCAAACATACGCCAGGGATTGCCTTTTCTATAGTAAATTTTTCAAAAGTTAATTTTTTACTGTCGCAAATTTTAAATACGCCAGAGATTGCCTTTTCTATAGTAAATTTTTCAAAAATTAATTTTTTACTTTCGCAAATTTTAATTACGCCAGGGATTGCCTATTCTCTAGTAAATTTTTCAAAAAATAGTTTTTTACTGTCGCCAATTTTAATTACGCCAGGGATTGCGTTTTCTATAGTAAATTTTTCAGAAATTAATTTTTTACTGTCACAAATTTTAAATACGCCAGTGATTGCCTTTTCTAATGTAAATTATTCAAAAATTAATTTTTTACTGTCGCAAAATTTAAATACGCCAGGGATTGCCTTTTCTATAGTAAATTTTTCAAAAAATAATTTTATACTGTCGCAAATTTTAAATACGCCATGGATAGCCTTTTCTAATGTAAATTTTTCAAAAATTAATTTTTTACTGTCGTAAATTTTAAATACGCCATGTTTTGCCTTTTCTATAGTAAATTTTTCAAAAATTAATTTTTTACTGTCGCAAATTTTAAATACGCCAGCGTTTGCCTTTTCTACAGTATATTTTTCAAAAATTAATTTTTTACTGTCGCAAATTTTAAATACGCCAGGGATTGCTTTTCTATAGTAAATTTTTCAAAAATTAATTTTTTACTGTCGCAAATTTTAAATACGCCAGGGATTGCCTTTTCTATAGTAAATTTTTCAAAAAATAATTTTATACTGTCGCAAGTTTTAAATACGCCAGGGATTGCCTTTTCTAATGTAAATTTTCCAAAAATTAATTTTTTACTGTCGCAAATTTTAAATACGCCAGGGATTGCCTATTCTATAGTAAATTTTTCAAAAAATAATTGTTTACTGTCGCAAATTTTAATTACGTCAGGGATTGCCTTTTCTATAGTAAATTTTTCAAAAAATTATTTTTTACTGTCGCAAATTTTAATTACGCCAGGGATTGCCTTTCCTATAGAAAATTTTACAAAAAATAATTTTTTACTGTTGCAAATTTTAATTACGCCAGGGATTGCCTTTTCTATAGTAAATTTAAAAAAAAATTAATTTTATACTATCGCAAATTTTAAATACGCCAGGGATTGCCTTTCCTATAGTAAATTTTGCAAAAAATAATTTTTTACTGTCGCAAATTTTAATTACGCCAGGGATTGCCTTTTCTATAATAAATTTTTCTAAAAATTATTTTTTACCTTCGCAAATGTTAATTAAGCCAGGGATTGCCTTTTCTATAGTAAATTTTGCAAAAAATAATTTTTTGCTGTCGCAAATTGTAAATACGCCAGGGATTGCCTTTTCTATAGTAAATTTTACAAAAAATAATTTTTTATTGTTGCAAATTTTAATTGCGCCAGGGATTGCGTTTTCTAATGTAAATTTTTCAAAAATTAATTTTATACTGTCGCAAATTTTCTAATACGCCAGGGATTGCCTTTTATATAGTAAATTTTTCAAAAAATAATTTTATACTCTCGCAAATCTTAAATACGCCAGGGATTGCCTTTTCTAATGTAATTTTTTCAAAAAATTAATTTTATACTGTCGCAAATTTTCTAATACGCCAGGGATTGCCTTTTCTATAGTAAATTTTTCAAAAAATAATTTTATACTGTCGCAAGTTTTAAATACGCCAGGGATTGCCTTTTCTAATGTAAATTTTCCAAAAATTAATTTTTTAGTGTCGCAAATTTTAAATACGCCAGGGATTGCCTATTCTATAGTAAATTTTGCAAAAAATAATTTTTTGCTGTCGCAAATTTTAAATACGCCAGGGATTGCGTTTTCTATAGTAAATTTTTCAGAAATTAATTTTTTACTGTCACAAATTTTAAATACGCCAGTTATTGCCTATTCTATTGTAAATTTTTCAAAAATTAATTTTTTCTGTCGCAAAATTTAAATACGCCAGGGATTGCCTTTTCTATAGTAAATTTTTCAAAAAATAATTTTATACTGTCGAAAATTTTAAATACGCCAGCGATTGCCTATTCTAATGTAAATTTTTCAAAAATTAATTTTTTACTGTCGCAAATTTCAAATACGCCAGGAATTGCCTTTTCTATAGTAAAATATTCAAAAAATAATTTTATACTGTCGCAAATTTTAAATACGCCATGGATAGCTTTTTCTAATGTAAATTTGTCAAAAATTAATTTTTTACTGTCGTAAATTTTAAATACGCCAGGGATTGCCTTTTCTAATGTAAATTTTCCAAAAATTAATTTTTTACTGTCGCAAATTTTAAATACGCCAGGGATTGCCTATTCTATAGTAAATTTTTCAAAAAATAATTGTTTACTGTCGCAAATTTTAATTAAGCCAGGGATTGCCTTTTCTATAGTAAATTTTTCAAAAAATTATTTTTTACTGTCGCAAATTTTAATTACACCAGGGATTGCCTTTCCTATAGTAAATTTTTCTAAAATTAATTTTTGCTGTAGCAAATTTTAAATACGCCAGGGTTTGCCTTTTCTACAGTAAATTTTTCACAAATTGATTTTTTACTGTCCCAAATTTTAATTGCGCCAGGGATTGCCTTTTCTATAGTAAATTTTTCAAAAAATTATTTTATACTGTCACAAATTTTAAATACGCCATGGATAGCCTTTTCTAATGTAAATTTTTCAAAAATTAATTTTTTACTGTCGTAAATTTTAAATACGCCATGTTTTGCCTTTTCTATAGTAAATTTTTCAAAAATTAATTTTTTACTGTCGCAAATTTTAAATACGCCAGCGTTTGCCTTTTCTACAGTATATTTTTCAAAAATTAATTTTTTACTGTCGCAAATTTTAAATACGCCAGGGATTGCTTTTCTATAGTAAATTTTTCAAAAATTAATTTTTTACTGTTGCAAATTTTAAATACGCCAGGGATTGCCTTTTCTATAGTAAATTTTTCAAAAAATAATTTTATACTGTCGCAAGTTTTAAATACGCCAGGGATTGCCTTTTCTAATGTAAATTTTCCAAAAATTAATTTTTTACTGTCGCAAATTTTAAATACGCCAGGGATTGCCTATTCTATAGTAAATTTTTCAAAAAATAATTGTTTACTGTCGCAAATTTTAATTACGCCAGGGATTGCCTTTTCTATAGTAAATTTTTCAAAAAATTATTTTTTACTGTCGCAAATTTTAATTACGCCAGGGATTGCCTTTCCTATAGAAAATTTTACAAAAAATAATTTTTTACTGTTGCAAATTTTAATTACGCCAGGGATTGCCTTTTCTATAGTAAATTTAAAAAAAAATTAATTTTATACTATCGCAAATTTTAAATACGCCAGGGATTGCCTTTTCTATAGTAAATTTTGCAAAAAATAATTTTTTACTGTCGCAAATTTTAATTACGCCAGGGATTGCCTTTTCTATAGTAAATTTTTCTAAAAATTATTTTTTACCTTCGCAAATGTTAATTAAGCCAGGGATTGCCTTTTCTATAGTAAATTTTGCAAAAAATAATTTTTTGCTGTCGCAAATTGTAAATACGCCAGGGATTGCCTTTTCTAATGTAAATTTTCCAAAAATTAATTTTTTACTGTCGCAAATTTTAAATACGCCAGGGATTGCCTATTCTATTGTAAATTTTTCACAAATTGATTTTTTACTGTCCCAAATTTTAATTGCGCCAGGGATTGCCTTTTCTATAGTAAATTTTTCAAAAAATAATTTTATACTGTCGCAAATTTTAAATACGCCATGGATAGCCTTTTCTAATGTAAATTTTTCAAAAATTAATTTTTTACTGTCGCAAATTTTAAATACGCCAGCGTTTGCCTTTTCTACAGTAAATTTTGCAAAAAATAATTTTTTACTGTCGCAAATTTTAATTGCGCCAGGGATTGCCTTTTCTATAGTAAATTTTTCAAAAATTAATTTTTTACTGTCACAAATTTTAAATACGCCAGGGATTGCCTTTTCTACAGTAAATTTTACACAAATTAATTTTTTACTGTCGCAAATTTTATTTGCGCCAGGGATTTCCTTTTCTACAGTAAATTTTACAAAAAGTAATTTTTTACTGTCGCAAATTTTAATTACGCCAGGGATTGCCTTTTCTACAGTAAATTTTTCAAAAAATAACTTTTTACTGTCGCAAATTTTAATTGCGCCAGGGATTGCCTTTTCTATAGTAAATTTTGCAAAAAATAATTTTTTACTGTCGCAAATTTTAATTTCGCCAGGGATTGCCTTTTCTACAGTAAATTTTTCAAAAAATAATTTTTTACTGTCGCAAATTTTAACTGCGTCAGGGATTGCCTTTTCTACAGTAAATTTTTCAAAAAATATTTTTTTATTGTCGAAAATTTTAATTGCGCCAGGGATTGCCTTTTCTATAGTAAATTATTCAAAAAATAATTTTTTACTGTCGCAAATTTTAATTGCGCCAGGGATTGCCTTTTCTATAGTAAATTATTCAAAAAATAATTTTTTACTGTCGCAAATTTTAATTGCGCCAGGGATTGCCTTTTCTACAGTAAATTTTTCAAAAAATAATTTTTTACTGTCGCAAATTTTAATTGCGCCAGGGATTGCCTTTTCTATAGTAAATTTTTCACAAATTAATTTTTTACTGTCGCAAATTTTAAATCCTCCAGGGATTGCCTTTTCTATAGTAAATTTTTCAAAAATTAATTTTTTACTGTCGCAAATTTTAATTGCCCCAGGGATTGCCTTTTCTACAGTAAATTTTACAAAAAAATTTTTTTTACTGTCGCAAATTTTAATTGCGCCAGGTATTGCCTTTTCTACAGAAATTTTTTCAAAAATTAATTCTTTACTGTCGCAAATTTTAATTGCGCCAGGGATTGCCTTTTCTACAGTCAATTTTACAAAAAATAATTTTTTACTGTCGCAAATTATTCAAAAATTATTTTTTTACTGTCGCAAATTTTAAATACGCCAGGGATTGCCTTTTCTACAGTAAATTTTACAAAAAATAATTTTTTACTGTCGCAAATTTTAATTGCGCCAGGAATTGCCTTTTCTACAGTAAATTTTTCAAAAAATAATTTTTTACAGTCGCAAATTTTAATTGCGCCAGGTATTGCCTTTTCTACAGTAAATTTTACAAAAAATAATTTTTTTCTGTCGCAAATTTTAATTGCGCCAGTGATTGCCTTTTCTATAGTAAATTTTTCACAAATTAATTTTTTACTGTCGCAAATTTTAAATACGCCAAGGATTGCCTTTTTTATAGTAAATTTTTCAAAAATTAATTTTTTACTGTCGCAAATTTTAAATCCGCCAGGGATTGCCTTTTCTACAGTAAATTTTTCAAAAAATAATTTTTTACTGTCGCAAATTTTAATTGCGCCAGGGTTTGCCTTTTCTATAGTAAATTATTCAAAAAATAATTTTTTACTGTCGCAAATTGTAATTGCGCCAGGGATTGCCTTTTCTACAGTAAATTTTTCAAAAAATAATTTTTTACTGTCGCAAATTTTAACTGCGCCAGGGATTGCCTTTTCTACAGTAAATTTTTCAAAAAATAATTTTTTACTGTCGCAAATTTTAACGACGCCAGGGATTGCCTTTTCTACAGTAAATTTTTTACTGTCGCAAATTTTAATTACGCCAGGTATTGCCTTTTCTACAGTAAATTTTTCATAAACTAATTTTTTACTGTCGCAAATTTTAATTACGCCAGGGATTGCCTTTTCTATAGTAAATTTTTCAAAAATTAATTTTTTACTGTCGCAAATTTTAAATACGCCAGGGATTGCCTTTTCTACAGTAAATTTTTCACAAATTAATTTTTTACTGTCGCAAATTTTATTTGCGCCAGGGATTGCCTTTTCTACAGTAAATTCTACAAAAAGTAATTTTTTACTGTCGCAAATTTTAATTACGCCAGGGATTGCCTTTTCTACAGTAAATTTTTCAAAAAATAATATTTTAC
Source organism: Dioctria linearis (assembly GCA_963930735.1). Lineage (NCBI taxonomy): Eukaryota > Metazoa > Arthropoda > Insecta > Diptera > Asilidae > Dioctria > Dioctria linearis. The sequence continues at coordinate 29,886 of CAWVNZ010002555.1, read as the reverse complement.
TGTCGCAAATTTTAATTGCGCCAGGGATTGCCCTTTCTATAGTAAATTTTGCAAAAAATAATTTTTTACTGTCGCAATTTTTAATTTCGCCAGGGATTGCCTTTTCTACAGTAAATTTTTCAAAAAATAATTTTTTACTGTCGCAAATTTTAACTGCGTCAGGGTTTGCCTTTTCTACAGTAAATTTTTCAAAAAATAATTTTTTATTGTCGCAAATTTTAATTGCGCCAGGGATTGCCTTTTCTATAGTAAATTATTCAAAAAATAATTTTTTACTGTCGCAAATTTTAATTGCGCCAGTGATTGCCTTTTCTATAGTAAATTTTTCAAAAATTAATTTTTTACTTTCGCAAATTTTAATTGCGCCAAGGATTGCCTTTTCTATAGTAAATTTTTCAAAAAATAATTTTTTACTGTCGCAAATTTTAATTACGCCAGGGAATGCCTTTTCTATAATAAATTTTTCACAAATTAATTTTTTACTGTCGCAAATTTTAATTGCGCCAGGGATTGCCTTTTCTATAGTAAATTTTTCACAAATTAATTTTTTACTGTCGCAAATTTTAAATACGCCAGGTATTGCCTTTTCTATAGTAAATTTTTTCACAAATTAATTTTTTACTGTCGCATATTTTAATTGCGCCAGGGATTGCCTTTTCTACAGTAAATTTTGCAAAAAATAATTTTTTACTGTCGCAAATTTTAATTTCGCCAGGGATTGCCTTTTCTACAGTAAATTTTTCAAAAAATAATTTTTTACTGTCGCAAATTTTAACTGCGTCAGGGATTGCCTTTTCTACAGTAAATTTTTCAAAAAATAATTTTTTATTGTCGAAAATTTTAATTGCGCCAGGGATTGCCTTTTCTATACTAAATTATTCAAAAAATAATTTTTTACTGTCGCAAATTTTAATTGCGCCAGGGATTGCCTTTTCTATAGTAAATTTTTCAAAAATTAATTTTTTACTGTCGCAAATTTTAATTGCGCCAGGGATTGCCTTTTCTATAGTAAATTTTTCAAAAAATAATTTTTTACTGTCGCAAATTTTAATTACGCCAGGGAATGCCTTTTCTATAATAAATTTTTCACAAATTAATTTTTTACTGTCGCAAATTTTAATTGCGCCAGGGATTGCCTTTTCTATAGTAAATTTTTCACAAATTAATTTTTTACTGTCGCAAATTTTAAATACGCCAGGGATTGCCTTTTCTATAGTAAATATTTTCACAAATTAATTTTTTACTGTCGCAAATTTTAATTGCGCCAGGGATTGCCTTTTCTACAGTAAATTTTGCAAAAAATAATTTTTTACTGCCGCAAATTTTAATTGCGCCAGGGATTGCCTTTTCTACAGTAAATTTTTCATAAACTAATTTTTTACTGTCGCAAATTTTAATTACGCCAGGGATTGCCTTTTCTATAGTAAATTTTTCAAAATTAATTTTTTACTGTCGCAAATTTTAAATACGCCAGGGATTGCCTTTTCTACAGTAAATTTTTCACAAATTAATTTTTTACTGTCGCAAATTTTATTTGCGCCAGGGATTGCCTTTTCTACAGTACATTCTACAAAAAGTAATTTTTTACTGTCGCAAATTTTAATTACGCCAGGGATTGCCTTTTCTACAGTAAATTTTTCAAAAAATAATATTTTACTGTCGCAAATTTTAATTGCGCCAGGGATTGCCCTTTCTATAGTAAATTTTGCAAAAAATAATTTTTTACTGTCGCAATTTTTAATTTCGCCAGGGATTGCCTTTTCTACAGTAAATTTTTCAAAAAATAATTTTTTACTGTCGCAAATTTTAACTGCGTCAGGGTTTGCCTTTTCTACAGTAAATTTTTCAAAAATAATTTTTTATTGTCGCAAATTTTAATTGCGCCAGGGATTGCCTTTTCTATAGTAAATTATTCAAAAAATAATTTTTTACTGTCGCAAATTTTAATTGCGCCAGGGATTGCCTTTTCTATAGTAAATTTTTCAAAAATTAATTTTTTACTTTCGCAAATTTTAATTGCGCCAAGGATTGCCTTTTCTATAGTAAATTTTTCAAAAAATAATTTTTTACTGTCGCAAATTTTAATTACGCCAGGGAATGCCTTTTCTATAATAAATTTTTCACAAATTAATTTTTACTGTCGCAAATTTTAATTGCGCCAGGGATTGCCTTTTCTATAGTAAATTTTTCACAAATTAATTTTTTACTGTCGCAAATTTTAAATACGCCAGGTATTGCCTTTTCTATAGTAAATTTTTTCACAAATTAATTTTTTACTGTCGCAAATTTTAATTGCGCCAGGGATTGCCTTTTCTACAGTAAATTTTGCAAAAAATAATTTTTTACTGTCGCAAATTTTAATTTCGCCAGGGATTGCCTTTTCTACAGTAAATTTTTCAAAAAATAATTTTTTACTGTCGCAAATTTTAACTGCGTCAGGGATTGCCTTTTCTACAGTAAATTTTTCAAAAAATAATTTTTTATTGTCGAAAATTTTAATTGCGCCAGGGATTGCCTTTTCTATACTAAATTATTCAAAAAATAATTTTTTACTGTCGCAAATTTTAATTGCGCCAGGGATTGCCTTTTCTATAGTAAATTTTTCAAAAATTAATTTTTTACTGTCGCAAATTTTAATTGCGCCAGGGATTGCCTTTTCTATAGTAAATTTTTCAAAAAATAATTTTTTACTGTCGCAAATTTTAATTACGCCAGGGAATGCCTTTTCTATAATAAATTTTTCACAAATTAATTTTTTACTGTCGCAAATTTTAATTGCGCCAGGGATTGCCTTTTCTATAGTAAATTTTTCACAAATTAATTTTTTACTGTCGCAAATTTTAAATACGCCAGGGATTGCCTTTTATATAGTAAATTTTTTCACAAATTAATTTTTTACTGTCGCAAATTTTAATTGCGCCAGGGATTGCCTTTTCTACAGTAAATTTTGCAAAAAATAATTTTTTACTGCCGCAAATTTTAATTGCGCCAGGGATTGCCTTTTCTACAGTAAATTTTTCAAAAAATAATTTTTTACTGTCGCAAATTTTAATTGCGCCAGGGATTGCCTTTTCTATAGTAAATTTTTCACAAATTAATTTTTTACTGTCGCAAATTTTAAATCCTCCAGGGATTGCCTTTTCTATAGTAAATTTTTCAAAAATTAATTTTTTACTGTCGCAAATTTTAATTGCTCCAGGGATTGCCTTTTCTACAGTTAATTTTACAAAAAAAAATTTTTTACTGTCGCAAATTTTAATTGCGCCAGGTATTGCCTTTTCTACAGAAATTTTTTCAAAAATTAATTCTTCACTGTCGCAAATTTTAATTGCGCCAGGGATTGCCTTTTCTACAGTAAATTTTGCAAAAAATTATTTTTTACTGTCGCAAATTTTAATTGCGCCAGGGATTGCCTTTTCTATAGTAAATTTTTCAAAAATTAATTTTTTACTGTCGCAAATTTTAAATACGCCAGGGATTGCCTTTTCTACAGTAAATTTTTCACAAATTAATTTTTTACTGTCGCAAATTTTATTTGCGCCAGGGATTGCCTTTTCTACAGTAAATTTTACAAAAAGTAATTTTTTACTGTCGCAAATTTTAATTACGCCAGCGATTGCCTTTTCTACAGTAAATTTTTCAAAAAATAACTTTTTACTGTCGCAAATTTTAATTGCGCCAGGGATTGCCTTTTCTATAGTAAATTTTGCAAAAAATAATTTTTTACTGTCGCAAATTTTAATTTCGCCAGGGATTGCCTTTTCTACAGTAAATTTTTCAAAAAATAATTTTTTACTGTCGCAAATTTTAACTGCGTCAGGGATTACCTTTTCTACAGTAAATTTTTCAAAAAATAATTTTTTATTGTCGAAAATTTTAATTGCGCCAGGGATTGCCTTTTCTATAGTAAATTATTCAAAAAATAATTTTTTACTGTCGCAAATTTTAATTGCGCCAGGGATTGCCTTTTCTATAGTAAATTTTTCAAAAATTAATTTTTTACTGTCGCAAATTTTAATTGCGCCAGGGATTGCCTTTTCTATAGTAAATTTTTCAAAAAATAATTTTTTACTGTCGCAAATTTTAATTACGCCAGGGAATGCCTTTTCTATAAAAAATTTTTCACAAATTAATTTTTTACTGTCGCAAATTTTAATTGCGCCAGTGATTGCCTTTCCTATAGTAAATTTTTCACAAATTAATTTTTTACTGTCGCAAATTTTAAATACGCCAGGGATTGCCTTTTCTATAGTAAATTTTTTCACAAATTAATTTTTTACTGTCGCAAATTTTAATTGCGCCAGGGATTGCCTTTTCTACAGTAAATTTTGCAAAAAATAATTTTTTACTGCCGCAAATTTTAATTGCGCCAGGGATTGCCTTTTCTACAGTAAATTTTTCAAAAAATAATTTTTTACTGTCGCAAATTTTAATTGCGCCAGGGATTGCCTTTTCTATAGTAAATTTTTCACAAATTAATTTTTTACTGTCGCAAATTTTAAATCCTCCAGGGATTGCCTTTTCTATAGTAAATTTTTCAAAAATTAATTTTTTACTGTCGCAAATTTTAATTGCCCCAGGGATTGCCTTTTCTACAGTAAATTTTACAAAAAAAATTTTTTTACTGTCGCAAATTTTAATTGCGCCAAGTATTGCCTTTTCTACAGAAATTTTTTCAAAATTAATTCTTTACTGTCGCAAATTTAATTGCGCCAGGGATTGCCTTTTCTACAGTAAATTTTACAAAAAATAATTTTTTACTGTCGCAAATTTTAATTGCGCCAGGGATTGCCTTTTCTACAGTAAATTATTCAAAAATTATTTTTTTACTGTCGCAAATTTTAAATACGCTAGGGATTGCCTTTTCTACAGTAAATTTTACAAAAAATAATTTTTTACTGTCGCAAATTTTAATTGCGCCAGGAATTGCCTTTTCTACAGTAAATTTTTCAAAAAATAATTTTTTACAGTCGCAAATTTTAATTGCGCCAGGTATTGCCTTTTCTACAGTAAATTTTACAAAAAATAATTTTTTTCTGTCGCAAATTTTAATTGCGCCAGGGATTGCCTTTTCTATAGTAAATTTTTCACAAATTAATTTTTTACTGTCGCAAATTTTAAATACGCCAAGGATTGCCTTTTCTATAGTAAATTTTTCAAAAATTAATTTTTTACTGTCGCAAATTTTAAATCCGCCAGGGATTGCCTTTTCTACAGTAAATTTTTCAAAAAAATAATTTTTTACTGTCGCAAATTTTAATTGCGCCAGGGTTTGCCTTTTCTATAGTAAATTATTCAAAAAATAATTTTTTACTGTCGCAAATTGTAATTGCGCCAGGGATTGCCTTTTCTACAGTAAATTTTTCAAAAAATAATTTTTTACTGTCGCAAATTTTAATTGCGCCAGGGATTGCCTTTTCTACAGTAAATTTTTCAAAAAATAATTTTTTACTGTCGCAAATTTTAACTACGCCAGGGATTGCCTTTTCTACAGTAAATTTTTTACTGTCGCAAATTTTAATTACGCCAGGGATAGCCTTTTCTACAGTAAATTTTTCATAAACTAATTTTTTACTGTCGCAAATTTTAATTACGCCAGGGTTTGCCTTTTCTATAGTAAATTTTTCAAAAATTAATTTTTTACTGTCGCAAATTTTAAATACGCCAGGGATTGCCTTTTCTGCAGTAAATTTTTCACAAATTAATTTTTTACTGTCGCAAATTTTATTTGCGCCAGGGATTGCCTTTTCTACAGTAAATTTTACAAAAAGTAATTTTTTACTGTCGCAAATTTTAATTACGCCAGGGATTGCCTTTTCTACAGTAATTTTTTCAAAAATAATTTTTTACTGTCGCAAATTTTAATTGCGCCAGGGATTGCCTTTTCTATAGTAAATTTTGCAAAAAATAATTTTTTACTGTCGCAATTTTTAATTTCGCCAGGGATTGCCTTTTCTACAGTAAATTTTTCAAAAAATAATTTTTTATTGTCGCAAATTTTAACTGCGTCAGGGTTTGCCTTTTCTACAGTAAATTTTTCAAAAAATAATTTTTTATTGTCGCAAATTTTAATTGCGCCAGGGATTGCCTTTTCTATAGTAAATTATTCAAAAAATAATTTTTTACTGTGGCAAATTTTAATTGCGCCAGGGATTGCCTTTTCTATAGTAAATTTTCAAAAAATAATTTTTTACTGTCGCAAATTTTATTTGCGCCAGGGATTGCCTTTTCTATAGTAAATTTTTCAAAAAATAATTTTTTACTGTCGCAAATTTTAATTACGCCAGGGAATGCCTTTTCGATAATAAATTTTTCACAAATTAATTTTTTACTGTCGCAAATTTTAATTGCGCCAGGGATTGCCTTTTCTATAGTAAATTTTTCACAAATTAATTTTTTACTGTCGCAAATTTTAAATACGCCAGGTATTGCCTTTTCTATAGTAAATTTTTTCACAAATTAATTTTTTACTGTCGCAAATTTTAATTGCGCCAGGGATTGCCTTTTCTACAGTAAATTTTGCAAAAAATAATTTTTTACTGCCGAAAATTTTAATTGCGCCAGGGATTTCCTTTTCTACAGTAAATTTTTCAAAAAATAATTTTTTACTGTCGCAAATTTTAATTGCGCCAGGGATTGCCTTTTTTATAGTAAATTTTTCACAAATTAATTTTTTACTGTCGCAAATTTTAAGTCCTCCAGGTATTGCCTTTTCTATAGTAAATTTTTCAAAAATAATTTTTTTACTGTCGCAAATTTTAATTGCCCCAGGGATTGCCTTTTCTACAGTAAATTTTTACAAAAAAAATTTTTTTACTGTCGCAAATTTTAATTGCGCCAGGTATTGCCTTTTCTACAGAAATTTTTTCAAAAATTAATTTTTTACTGTCGCAAATTTTAATTGCGCCAGGGATTGCCTTTTCTACAGTAAATTTTACAAAAAATAATTTTTTACTGTCGCAAATTTTAATTGCGCCAGGGATTGCCTTTTCTATAGTAAATTTTTCAAAAATTAATTTTTTACTGTCGCAAATTTTAATTGCGCCAGGGATTGCCTTTTCTATAGTAAATTTTTCAAAAAATAATTTTTTACTGTCGCAAATTTTAATTACGCCAGGATTGCCTTTTCAATAATAAATTTTTCAAAAAATAATTTTTTACTATCGCAAATTTTAATTGCGCCAGGGATTGCCTTTTCTATAGTAAATTTTTCATAAAATAATTTTTTACTGTCGCAAATTTTAATTACGCCAGGCATTGCCTTTTCTATAGCAAATTTTTCAAAAAATAATTTTTTACTGTCGCAAATTTTAATTGCGCAAAGGATTGCCTTTTCTATAGTAAATTATTCAAAAAATAATTTTTTACTGTCGCAAATTTTAATTGCGCCAGGGATTGCCTTTTCTATAGTAAACTTCTCAAACATTAATTTTTTACTGTCGCAAATTTTAAATACGCCAGGGATTGCCTTTTCTATAGTAAATTTTGCAAAAAATAATTTTTTACTGTCGCAAATTTTAATTGCGCCAGGGATTGCCTTTCTACAGTAAATTGTTCAAAATTTAATTTTTTACTGTCGCAAATTTTAAATCCGCCAGGGATTGCCTTTTCTATAGTAAATTTTTTACAAATTAATTTTCTACTGTCGAAAATTTTAATTACGCCAGGGATTGCCTTTTCTATAGTAAATTTTTCAAAAAATAATTTTTTACTGTTGCAAATTTTAATTGCGCCAGGGTTACCTTTTCTATAGTAAATTATTCAAAAAATAATTTTTTACTGTCGCAAATTTTAATTGCGCCAGGGATTGCCTTTTCTACAGTAAATTTTTCAAAAAATAATTTTTTTACTGTCGCAAATTTTAATTGCGCCAGGGATTGCCTTTTCTACATTAAGTTTTTCAAAAAATAATTTTTTACTGTCGCAAATTTTAATTACGCCAGGGATTGCCTTTTCTATAGTAAATTTTGCAAAAATAATTTTTTACTGTCGCAATTTTTAATTTCGCCAGGGATTGCCTTTTCTACAGAAATTTTTTCAAAAATTAATTTTTTACTGTCGCAAATTTTAATTGCGCCAGGGATTGCCTTTTCTACAGTAAATTTTACAAAAAATAATTTTTTACTGTCGCAAATTTTAATTGCGCCAGGGATTGCCTTTTCTACAGTAAATTTTTCAAAAAATAATTTTTTACTGTCGCAAATTTTAACTACGTCAGGGATTGCCTTTTCTACAGTAAATTTTTTACTGTCGCAAATTTTAATTTCGCCAGGATTGCCTTTTCTACAGTAAATTTTTCAAAAACTAATTTTTTACTGTCGCAAATTTTAATTACGCCAGGGATTGCCTTTTCTACAGTAAATTTTTCAAAAAATAATTTTTTATTGTCGCAAATTTTAATTGCGCCAGGGATTGCCTTTTCTATAGTAAATTGTGCAAAAAATAATTTTTTATTGTCGCAAATTTTAATTACGCCAGAGATTGCCTTTTCTATAGTAAATTTTTCAAAAATTAATTTTTTACTGTCGCAAATTTTAATTGCGCCAGGGATTGCCTTTTCTATAGTAAATTTTTCAAAAAATAATTTTTTACTGTCGCAAATTTTAATTACGCCAGGGATTGCCTTTTCAATAATAAATTTTTCAAAAAATAATTTTTTACTATCGCGAATTTTAATTGCGCCAGGGATTGCCTTTTCTATAGTAAATTTTTCATAAAATAATTTTTTACTGTCGCAAATTTTAATTACGCCAGGCATTGCCTTTTCTATAGCAAATTTTTCAAAAAATAATTTTTACTGTCGCAAATTTTAATTGCGCAAGGGATTGCCTTTTCTATAGTAAATTATTCAAAAAATAATTTTTTACTGTCGCAAATTTTAATTGCGCCAGGGATTGCCTTTTCTATAGTAAACTTCTCAAACATTAATTTTTTACTGTCGCAAATTTTAAATACGCCAGGGATTGCCTTTTCTATAGTAAATTTTGCAAAAATAATTTTTTTCTGTCGCAAATTTTAATTGCGCCAGCGATTGCCTTTCTACAGTAAATTGTTCAAAATTTAATTTTTTACTGTCGCAAATTTTAAATCCGCCAGGGATTGCCTTTTCTATAGTAAATTTTTTACAAATTAATTTTCTACTGTCGAAAATTTTAATTACGCCAGGGATTGCCTTTTCTATAGTAAATTTTTCAAAAAATAATTTTTTACTCTTGCAAATTTTAATTGCGCCAGGGTTACCTTTTCTGTAGTAAATTATTCAAAAAATAATTTTTTACTGTCGCAAATTTTAATTGCGCCAGGGATTGCTTTTCTACAGTAAATTTTTCAAAAAATAATTTTTTACTGTCGCAAATTTTAATTGCGCCAGGGATTGCCTTTTCTACATTAAGTTTTTCAAAAAATAATTTTTTACTGTCGCAAATTTTAATTACGCCAGGGATTGCCTTTTCTACAGTAAATTTTTCACAAATTAATTTTTTACTGTCGCAAATTTTAATTACGCCAGGGATTGCCTTTTCTACAGTAATTTTTTCAAAAACTAATTTTTTACTGTCGCAAATTTTAATTGCGCCAGGGATTGCCTTTTCTATAGTAAATTATTCAAAAATTAATTTTTTACTGTCGCAAATTTTAATTGCGCCAGGGATTGCCTTTTTTACAGTAAATTTTTCAAAAAATAATTTTTTACTGTCGCAAATTTTAATTGCGCCAGGGATTGCCTTTTCTACAGTAAATTTTACAAAAAATAATTTTTTACTGTCGCAAATTTTAAATACGCCACGGATTGCCTTTTCTACAGTAAATTTTACAAAAAAAATAATTTTTTATTGTCGCAAATTTTAATTTCTCCAGGGATTACCTTTTCTACAGTAAATTATTCAAAAAATAATTTTTTACAGTCGCAAATTTTAATTACGCCAGGGATTGCCTTTTCTATAGTAAATTTTTTACTGTCGCAAATTTTAATTGCGCCAGGTATTGCTTTTTCTATAGTAAATTTTTCAAAAAATAATTTTTTACTGTCGCAAATTTTAATTACGCCAGAGATTTCCTTTTCTATAGTAAATTATTCAAAAATTAATTTTTTACTGTCGCAAATTTTAATTGCGCCAGGGATTGCCTTTTCTACAGTAAATTTTTCAAAAAATAATTTTTTACTGTCGCAAATTTTAATTGCGCCAGGGATTGCCTTTTCTACAGTAAATTTTTCAAAAAATAATTTTTTATTGTCGCAAATTTTAATTACGCCTGGGATTGCCTTTTCTATAGTAAATTATTCAAAAAATAATTTTTTACTGTCGCAAATTTTAATTGCGCCAGAGATTGCCTTTTCTATAGTAAATTATTCAAAAAATAATTTATTACTGTCGCAAATTTTAATTGCACCAGGGATTGCCTTTTCTATAGTAAATTTTTCAAAAATTAATTTTTTACTGTCGCAAATTTTAAATACGCCAAGGATTGCCTTTTCTATAGTAAATTAATCAAAAAATAATTTTTTACTGTCGCAAATTTTAATTGCGCCAGGGATTGCCTCTTCTATAGTAAATTATTCAAAAAATAATTTATTACTGTCGCAAATTTTAATTGCACCAGGGATTGCCTTTTCTATAGTAAATTTTTCAAAAATTAATTTTTTACTGTCGCAAATTTTAAATACGCCAAGGATTGCCTTTTCTATAGTAAATTAATCAAAAAATAATTTTTTACTGTCGCAAATTTTAATTGCGCCAGGGATTGCCTCTTCTATAGTAAATTATTCAAAAAATAATTTTTTAATGTCGCAAATTTTAACTGCGCCAGGGATTGCCTTTTTTATAGTAAATTTTTCAAAAATTAATTTTTTACTGTCGAAAATTTTAAATCCGCCAGGGATTGCCTATTCTATAGTAAATTATTCAAAAAATAATTTTTTACTGTCGCAAATTTTAATTGCGCCAGGGATTGCCTTTCCTATAGTAAATTATTCAAAAAATAATTTTTTAATGTCGCAAATTTTAACTGCGTCAGGGATTGCCTTTTCTATAGTAAATTTTTCAAAAATTAATTTTTTCTGTCGCAAATTTTAAATCCGCCAGGGATTGCCATTTTTATAGTAAATTTTTCAAAAATTAATTTTTTACTGTCGCAAGTTTTAATTGCGCCAGGGATTACCTTTTCTACAGTAAATTTTACAAAAAAAATTTTTTTACTGTCGCAAATTTTAATTGCGCCAGGTATTGCCTTTTCTACAGAAATTTTTTCAAAAATTAATTCTTTACTGTCACAAATTTTAATTGCGCCAGGGATTGCCTTTTCTACAGTAAATTTTACAAAAAATAATTTTTTACTGTCGCAAATTTTAATTGCGCCAGGGATTGCCTTTTCTACAGTAAATTATTCAAAAATTATTTTTTTACTGTCGCAAATTTTAAATACGCCAGGGATTGCCTTTTCTACAGTAAATTTTACAAAAAATAATTTTTTACTGTCGCAAATTTTAATTGCGCCAGGAATTGCCTTTTCTACAGTAAATTTTTCAAAAAATAATTTTTTACAGTCGCAAATTTTAATTGCGCCAGGTATTGCCTTTTCTACAGTAAATTTTACAAAAACTAATGTTTTTCTGTGGCAAATTTTAATTGCGCCAGGGATTGCCTTTTCTATAGTAAATTTTTCACAAATTAATTTTTTACTGTCGCAAATTTTAAATACGCCAAGGATTGCCCTTTTCTATAGTAAATTTTTCAAAAATTAATTTTTTACTGTCGCAAATTTTAAATCCGCCAGCATTGCCTTTTCTACAGTAAATTTTTTACTGTCGCAAATTTTAATTACGCCAGGGATTGCCTTTTCTACAGTAAATTTTTCATAAACTAATTTTTTACTGTCGCAAATTTTAATTACGCCAGGGATTGCCTTTCTATAGTTAATTTTTCAAAAATTAATTTTTAACTGTCGCAAATTTTAAATACGCCAGGGATTGCCTTTTCTACAGTAAATTTTTTCACAAATTATTTTTTACTGTCGCAAATTTTATTTGCGCCAGGGGATTGCGTTTTCTACAGTAAATTTTACAAAAAGTAATTTTTTACTGTCGCAAATTTTAATTACGCAGGGATTGCCTTTTCTACAGTAATTTTTTCAAAAAATAATTTTTTACTGTCGCAAATTTTAATTGCGCCAGGGATTGCCTTTTCTATAGTAAATTTTGCAAAAAATAATTTTTTACTGTCGCAATTTTTAATTTCGCCAGGGATTGCCTTTTCTACAGTAAATTTTTCAAAAATAATTTTTTTACTGCCGCAAATTTTAACTGCGTCAGGGTTTGCCTTTTCTACAGTAAATTTTTCAAAAAATAATTTTTTATTGTCGCAAATTTTAATTGCGCCAGGGATTGTCTTTTCTATAGTAAATTATTCAAAAAAATAATTTTTTACTGTCGCAAATTTTAATTGCGCCAGGGATTGCCTTTTCTATAGTAAATTTTTCAAAAATTAATTTTTTTACTGTCGCAAATTTTATTTGCGCCAGGGATTGCCTTTTCTATAGTAAATTTTTCAAAAAATAATTTTTACTGTCGCAAATTTTAATTACGCCAGGGAATGCCTTTTCTATAATAAATTTTTCACAAATTAATTTTTTACTGTCGCAAATTTTAATTGCGCCAGGGATTGCCTTTTCTATAGTAAATTTTTCACAAATTAATTTTTTACTGTCGCAAATTTTAAATACGCCACGGATTGCCTTTTCTATAGTAAATTTTTTCACAAATTAATTTTTTTACTGCCGCAAATTTTAATTGCGCCAGGGATTTCCTTTTTCTACAGTAAATTTTCAAAAATAATTTTTTACTGTCGCAAATTTTAATTGCGCCAGGGATTGCCTTTTCTATAGTAAATTTTTCACAAATTAATTTTTTACTGTCGCAAATTTTAAGTCCTCCAGGGATTGCCTTTTCTATAGTAAATTTTTCAAAAATAATTTTTTTACTGTCGCAAATTTTAATTGCCCCAGGGATTGCCTTTTCTACAGTAAATTTTACAAAAAAAAATTTTTTACTGTCGCAAATTTTAATTGCGCCAGGTATTGCCTTTTCTACAGAAATTTTTTCAAAAATTAATTTTTTACTGTCGCAAATTTTAATTGCGCCAGGGATTGCCTTTTCTACAGTAAATTTTACAAAAAATAATTTCTTTACTGTCGCAAATTTTAATTGCGCCAGGGATTGCCTTTTCTACAGTAAATTTTTCAAAAAATAATTTTTTACTGTCGCAAATTTTAACTACGTCAGGGATTGCCTTTTCTACAGTAAATTTTTTACTGTCGCAAATTTTAATTTCGCCAGGGATTGCCTTTTCTACAGTAAATTTTTCAAAAACTAATTTTTTACTGTCGCAAATTTTAATTACGCCAGGGATTGCCTATTCTACAGTAAATTTTTCAAAAAATAATTTTTTATTGTCGCAAATTTTAATTGCGCCAGGGATTGCCTTTTCTATAGTAAATTGTGCAAAAAATAATTTTTTATTGTCGCAAATTTTAATTGCGCCAGAGATTGCCTTTTCTATAGTAAATTTTTCAAAAATTAATTTTTTACTGTCGCAAATTTTAATTGCGCCAGGGATTGCCTTTTCTATAGTAAATTTTTCAAAAAATAATTTTTTACTGTCGCAAATTTTAATTAAGCCAGGGATTGCCTTTTCAATAATAAATTTTTCAAAAAATAATTTTTTACTATCGCAAATTTTAATTGCGCCAGGGATTGCCTTTTCTATAGTAAATTTTTCATAAAATAATTTTTTACTGTCGCAAATTTTAATTACGCCAGGCATTGCCTTTTCTATAGCAAATTTTTCAAAAAATAATTTTTTACTGTCGCAAATTTTAATTGCGCAAGGGATTGCCTTTTCTATAGTAAATTATTCAAAAAATAATTTTTTACTGTCGCAAATTTTAATTGCGCCAGGGATTGCCTTTTCTATAGTAAACTTCTCAAACATTAATTTTTTACTGTCGCAAATTTTAAATACGCCAGGGATTGCCTTTTCTATAGTAAATTTTGCAAAAAATAATTTTTTACTGTCGCAAATTTTAATTGCGCCAGGGATTGCCTTTCTACAGTAAATTGTTCAAAATTTAATTTTTTACTGTCGCAAATTTTAAATCCGCCAGGGATTGCCTTTTCTATAGTAAATTTTTTACAAATTAATTTTCTACTGTCGAAAATTTTAATTACGCCAAGGATTGCCTTTTCTATAGTAAATTTTTCAAAAAATAATTTTTTACTGTTGCAAATTTTAATTGCGCCAGGGTTACCTTTTCTATAGTGAATTATTCAAAAAATAATTTTTTACTGTCGCAAATTTTAATTGCGCCAGGGATTGCCTTTTCTACAGTAAATTTTTCAAAAAATAATTTTTTACTGTCGCAAATTTTAATTGCGCCAGGGATTGCCTTTTCTACATTAAGTTTTTCAAAAAATAATTTTTTACTGTCGCAAATTTTAATTACGCCAGGGATTGCCTTTTCTACAGTAAATTTTTCACAAATTAATTTTTTACTGTCGCAAATTTTAATTACGCCAGGGATTGCCTTTTCTACAGTAATTTTTTCAAAAACTAATTTTTTAGTGTCGCAAATTTTAATTACGCCAGGGATAGCCTTTTCTACAGTAAATTTTTCAAAAAATAATTTTTTACTGTCGCAAATTTTAATTGCGCCAGGGATTGCCTTTTCTCTAGTAAATTATTCAAAAGATAATTTTTTACTGTCGCAAATTTTAATTGCGCCAGGGATTGCCTTTTCTATAGTAAATTTTTCAAAAATTAATTTTTTACTGTCGCAAATTTTAATTGCGCCAGGGATTGCCTTTTCTATAGTAAATTATTCAAAAATTAATTTTTTACTGTCGCAAATTTTAATTGCGCCAGGGATTGCCTTTTTTACAGTAAATTTTTCAAAAAATAATTTTTTACTGTCGCAAATTTTAATTGCGCCAGGGATTGCCTTTTCTACAGTAAATTTTACAAAAAAAAAATTTTTACTGTCGCAAATTTTAATTGCGCCAGTTATTGCCTTTTCTACAGAAATTTTTTCAAAAATTAATTTTTTACTGTCGCAAATTTTAATTGCGCCAGCGATTGCCTTTTCTACAGTAAATTTTACAAAAAATAATTTTTTACTGTCGCAAATTTTAATTGCGCCAGGGATTGCCTTTTCTACAGTAAATTATTCAAAAATTATTTTTTTACTGTCGCAAATTTTAAATACGCCACGGATTGCCATTTCTACAGTAAATTTTACAAAAATAATAATTTTTTATTGTCGCAAATTTTAATTTCTCCAGGGATTGCCTTTTCTACAGTAAATTATTCAAAAAATAATTTTTTACAGTCGCAAATTTTAATTACGCCAGGGATTGCCTTTTCTATAGTAAATTTTTTACTGTCGCAAATTTTAATTGCGCCAGGGATTGCTTTTTCTATAGTAAATTTTTCAAAAAATAATTTTTTACTGTCGCAAATTTTAATTTCGCCAGGGATTGCCTTTTCTACAGTAAATTTTTCAAAAAATAATTTTTTACTGTCGCAAATTTTAACTGCGTCAGGGATTACCTTTTCTACAGTAAATTTTTCAAAAAATAATTTTTTATTGTCGAAAATTTTAATTGCGCCAGGGATTGCCTTTTCTATAGTAAATTATTCAAAAAATAATTTTTTACTGTCGCAAATTTTAATTGCGCCAGGGATTGCCTTTTCTATAGTAAATTTTTCAAAAATTAATTTTTTACTGTCGCAAATTTTAATTGCGCCAGGGATTGCCTTTTCTATAGTAAATTTTTCAAAAAATAATTTTTTACTGTCGCAAATTTTAATTACGCCAGGGAATGCCTTTTCTATAAAAAATTTTTCACAAATTAATTTTTTACTGTCGCAAATTTTAATTGCGCCAGTGATTGCCTTTCCTATAGTAAATTTTTCACAAATTAATTTTTTACTGTCGCAAATTTTAAATACGCCAGGGATTGCCTTTTCTATAGTAAATTTTTTCACAAATTAATTTTTTACTGTCGCAAATTTTAATTGCGCCAGGGATTGCCTTTTCTACAGTAAATTTTGCAAAAAATAATTTTTTACTGCCGCAAATTTTAATTGCGCCAGGGATTGCCTTTTCTACAGTAAATTTTTCAAAAAATAATTTTTTACTGTCGCAAATTTTAATTGCGCCAGGGATTGCCTTTTCTATAGTAAATTTTTCACAAATTAATTTTTTACTGTCGCAAATTTTAAATCCTCCAGGGATTGCCTTTTCTATAGTAAATTTTTCAAAAATTAATTTTTTACTGTCGCAAATTTTAATTGCCCCAGGGATTGCCTTTTCTACAGTAAATTTTACAAAAAAAAATTTTTTTACTGTCGCAAATTTTAATTGCGCCAAGTATTGCCTTTTCTACAGAAATTTTTTCAAAAATTAATTCTTTACTGTCGCAAATTTTAATTGCGCCAGGGATTGCCTTTTCTACAGTAAATTTTACAAAAAATAATTTTTTACTGTCGCAAATTTTAATTGCGCCAGGGATTGCCTTTTCTACAGTAAATTATTCAAAAATTATTTTTTTACTGTCGCAAATTTTAAATACGCTAGGGATTGCCTTTTCTACAGTAAATTTTACAAAAAATAATTTTTTACTGTCGCAAATTTTAATTGCGCCAGGAATTGCCTTTTCTACAGTAAATTTTTCAAAAAATAATTTTTTACAGTCGCAAATTTTAATTGCGCCAGGTATTGCCTTTTCTACAGTAAATTTTACAAAAAATAATTTTTTTCTGTCGCAAATTTTAATTGCGCCAGGGATTGCCTTTTCTATAGTAAATTTTTCACAAATTAATTTTTTACTGTCGCAAATTTTAAATACGCCAAGGATTGCCTTTTCTATAGTAAATTTTTCAAAAATTAATTTTTTACTGTCGCAAATTTTAAATCCGCCAGGGATTGCCTTTTCTACAGTAAATTTTTCAAAAAAATAATTTTTTACTGTCGCAAATTTTAATTGCGCCAGGGTTTGCCTTTTCTATAGTAAATTATTCAAAAAATAATTTTTTACTGTCGCAAATTGTAATTGCGCCAGGGATTGCCTTTTCTACAGTAAATTTTTCAAAAAATAATTTTTTACTGTCGCAAATTTTAATTGCGCCAGGGATTGCCTTTTCTACAGTAAATTTTTCAAAAAATAATTTTTTACTGTCGCAAATTTTAACTACGCCAGGGATTGCCTTTTCTACAGTAAATTTTTTACTGTCGCAAATTTTAATTACGCCAGGGATAGCCTTTTCTACAGTAAATTTTTCATAAACTAATTTTTTACTGTCGCAAATTTTAATTACGCCAGGGTTTGCCTTTTCTATAGTAAATTTTTCAAAAATTAATTTTTTACTGTCGCAAATTTTAAATACGCCAGGGATTGCCTTTTCTGCAGTAAATTTTTCACAAATTAATTTTTTACTGTCGCAAATTTTATTTGCGCCAGGGATTGCCTTTTCTACAGTAAATTTTACAAAAAGTAATTTTTTACTGTCGCAAATTTTAATTACGCCAGGGATTGCCTTTTCTACAGTAATTTTTTCAAAAAATAATTTTTTACTGTCGCAAATTTTAATTGCGCCAGGGATTGCCTTTTCTATAGTAAATTTTGCAAAAAATAATTTTTTACTGTAGCAATTTTTAATTTCGCCAGGGATTGCCTTTTCTACAGTAAATTTTTCAAAAAATAATTTTTTATTGTCGCAAATTTTAACTGCGTCAGGGTTTGCCTTTTCTACAGTAAATTTTTCAAAAAATAATTTTTTATTGTCGCAAATTTTAATTGCGCCAGGGATTGCCTTTTCTATAGTAAATTATTCAAAAAATAATTTTTTACTGTCGCAAATTTTAATTGCGCCAGGGATTGCCTTTTCTATAGTAAATTTTTCAAAAAATAATTTTTTACTGTCGCAAATTTTATTTGCGCCAGGGATTGCCTTTTCTATAGTAAATTTTTCAAAAAATAATTTTTTACTGTCGCAAATTTTAATTACGCCAGGGAATGCCTTTTCGATAATAAATTTTTCACAAATTAATTTTTTACTGTCGCAAATTTTAATTGCGCCAGGGATTGCCTTTTCTATAGTAAATTTTTCACAAATTAATTTTTTACTGTCGCAAATTTTAAATACGCCAGGTATTGCCTTTTCTATAGTAAATTTTTTCACAAATTAATTTTTTACTGTCGCAAATTTTAATTGCGCCAGGGATTGCCTTTTCTACAGTAAATTTTGCAAAAAATAATTTTTTACTGCCGAAAATTTTAATTGCGCCAGGGATTTCCTTTTCTACAGTAAATTTTTCAAAAAATAATTTTTTACTGTCGCAAATTTTAATTGCGCCAGCGATTGCCTTTTTTATAGTAAATTTTTCACAAATTAATTTTTTACTGTCGCAAATTTTAAGTCCTCCAGGTATTGCCTTTTCTATAGTAAATTTTTCAAAAATAATTTTTTTACTGTCGCAAATTTTAATTGCCCCAGGGATTGCCTTTTCTACAGTAAATTTTACAAAAAAAATTTTTTTACTGTCGCAAATTTTAATTGCGCCAGGTATTGCCTTTTCTACAGAAATTTTTTCAAAAATTAATTTTTTACTGTCGCAAATTTTAATTGCGCCAGGGATTGCCTTTTCTACAGTAAATTTTACAAAAAATAATTTTTTACTGTCGCAAATTTTAATTGCGCCAGGGATTGCCTTTTCTATAGTAAATTTTTCAAAAATTAATTTTTTACTGTCGCAAATTTTAATTGCGCCAGGGATTGCCTTTTCTATAGTAAATTTTTCAAAAAATAATTTTTTACTGTCGCAAATTTTAATTACGCCAGGGATTGCCTTTTCAATAATAAATTTTTCAAAAAATAATTTTTTACTATCGCAAATTTTAATTGCGCCAGGGATTGCCTTTTCTATAGTAAATTTTTCATAAAATAATTTTTTACTGTCGCAAATTTTAATTACGCCAGGCATTGCCTTTTCTATAGCAAATTTTTCAAAAAATAATTTTTTACTGTCGCAAATTTTAATTGCGCAAAGGATTGCCTTTTCTATAGTAAATTATTCAAAAAATAATTTTTTACTGTCGCAAATTTTAATTGCGCCAGGGATTGCCTTTTCTATAGTAAACTTCTCAAACATTAATTTTTTACTGTCGCAAATTTTAAATACGCCAGGGATTGCCTTTTCTATAGTAAATTTTGCAAAAAATAATTTTTTACTGTCGCAAATTTTAATTGCGCCAGGGATTGCCTTTCTACAGTAAATTGTTCAAAATTTAATTTTTTACTGTCGCAAATTTTAAATCCGCCAGGGATTGCCTTTTCTATAGTAAATTTTTTACAAATTAATTTTCTACTGTCGAAAATTTTAATTACGCCAGGGATTGCCTTTTCTATAGTAAATTTTTCAAAAAATAATTTTTTACTGTTGCAAATTTTAATTGCGCCAGGGTTACCTTTTCTATAGTAAATTATTCAAAAAATAATTTTTTACTGTCGCAAATTTTAATTGCGCCAGGGATTGCCTTTTCTACAGTAAATTTTTCAAAAAATAATTTTTTACTGTCGCAAATTTTAATTGCGCCAGGGATTGCCTTTTCTACATTAAGTTTTTCAAAAAATAATTTTTTACTGTCGCAAATTTTAATTACGCCAGGGATTGCCTTTTCTATAGTAAATTTTGCAAAAAATAATTTTTTACTGTCGCAATTTTTAATTTCGCCAGGGATTGCCTTTTCTACAGAAATTTTTTCAAAAATTAATTTTTTACTGTCGCAAATTTTAATTGCGCCAGGGATTGCCTTTTCTACAGTAAATTTTACAAAAAATAATTTTTTACTGTCGCAAATTTTAATTGCGCCAGGGATTGCCTTTTCTACAGTAAATTTTTCAAAAAATAATTTTTTACTGTCGCAAATTTTAACTACGTCAGGGATTGCCTTTTCTACAGTAAATTTTTTACTGTCGCAAATTTTAATTTCGCCAGGATTGCCTTTTCTACAGTAAATTTTTCAAAAACTAATTTTTTACTGTCGCAAATTTTAATTACGCCAGGGATTGCCTTTTCTACAGTAAATTTTTCAAAAAATAATTTTTTATTGTCGCAAATTTTAATTGCGCCAGGGATTGCCTTTTCTATAGTAAATTGTGCAAAAAATAATTTTTTATTGTCGCAAATTTTAATTACGCCAGAGATTGCCTTTTCTATAGTAAATTTTTCAAAAATTAATTTTTTACTGTCGCAAATTTTAATTGCGCCAGGGATTGCCTTTTCTATAGTAAATTTTTCAAAAAATAATTTTTTACTGTCGCAAATTTTAATTACGCCAGGGATTGCCTTTTCAATAATAAATTTTTCAAAAAATAATTTTTTACTATCGCAAATTTTAATTGCGCCAGGGATTGCCTTTTCTATAGTAAATTTTTCATAAAATAATTTTTTACTGTCGCAAATTTTAATTACGCCAGGCATTGCCTTTTCTATAGCAAATTTTTCAAAAAATAATTTTTTACTGTCGCAAATTTTAATTGCGCAAGGGATTGCCTTTTCTATAGTAAATTATTCAAAAAATAATTTTTTACTGTCGCAAATTTTAATTGCGCCAGGGATTGCCTTTTCTATAGTAAACTTCTCAAACATTAATTTTTTACTGTCGCAAATTTTAAATACGCCAGGGATTGCCTTTTCTATAGTAAATTTTGCAAAAAATAATTTTTTTCTGTCGCAAATTTTAATTGCGCCAGCGATTGCCTTTCTACAGTAAATTGTTCAAAATTTAATTTTTTACTGTCGCAAATTTTAAATCCGCCAGGGATTGCCTTTTCTATAGTAAATTTTTTACAAATTAATTTTCTACTGTCGAAAATTTTAATTACGCCAGGGATTGCCTTTTCTATAGTAAATTTTTCAAAAAATAATTTTTTACTCTTGCAAATTTTAATTGCGACAGGGTTACCTTTTCTGTAGTAAATTATTCAAAAAATAATTTTTTACTGTCGCAAATTTTAATTGCGCCAGGGATTGCTTTTCTACAGTAAATTTTTCAAAAAATAATTTTTTACTGTCGCAAATTTTAATTGCGCCAGGGATTGCCTTTTCTACATTAAGTTTTTCAAAAAATAATTTTTTACTGTCGCAAATTTTAATTACGCCAGGGATTGCCTTTTCTACAGTAAATTTTTCACAAATTAATTTTTTACTGTCGCAAATTTTAATTACGCCAGGGATTGCCTTTTCTACAGTAATTTTTTCAAAAACTAATTTTTTACTGTCGCAAATTTTAATTGCGCCAGGGATTGCCTTTTCTATAGTAAATTATTCAAAAATTAATTTTTTACTGTCGCAAATTTTAATTGCGCCAGGGATTGCCTTTTTTACAGTAAATTTTTCAAAAAATAATTTTTTACTGTCGCAAATTTTAATTGCGCCAGGGATTGCCTTTTCTACAGTAAATTTTACAAAAAATAATTTTTTACTGTCGCAAATTTTAAATACGCCACGGATTGCCTTTTCTACAGTAAATTTTACAAAAAAAATAATTTTTTATTGTCGCAAATTTTAATTTCTCCAGGGATTACCTTTTCTACAGTAAATTATTCAAAAAATAATTTTTTACAGTCGCAAATTTTAATTACGCCAGGGATTGCCTTTTCTATAGTAAATTTTTTACTGTCGCAAATTTTAATTGCGCCAGGTATTGCTTTTTCTATAGTAAATTTTTCAAAAAATAATTTTTTACTGTCGCAAATTTTAATTACGCCAGAGATTTCCTTTTCTATAGTAAATTATTCAAAAATTAATTTTTTACTGTCGCAAATTTTAATTGCGCCAGGGATTGCCTTTTCTACAGTAAATTTTTCAAAAAATAATTTTTTACTGTCGCAAATTTTAATTGCGCCAGGGATTGCCTTTTCTACAGTAAATTTTTCAAAAAATAATTTTTTATTGTCGCAAATTTTAATTACGCCTGGGATTGCCTTTTCTATAGTAAATTATTCAAAAAATAATTTTTTACTGTCGCAAATTTTAATTGCGCCAGAGATTGCCTTTTCTATAGTAAATTATTCAAAAAATAATTTATTACTGTCGCAAATTTTAATTGCACCAGGGATTGCCTTTTCTATAGTAAATTTTTCAAAAATTAATTTTTTACTGTCGCAAATTTTAAATACGCCAAGGATTGCCTTTTCTATAGTAAATTAATCAAAAAATAATTTTTTACTGTCGCAAATTTTAATTGCGCCAGGGATTGCCTCTTCTATAGTAAATTATTCAAAAAATAATTTATTACTGTCGCAAATTTTAATTGCACCAGGGATTGCCTTTTCTATAGTAAATTTTTCAAAAATTAATTTTTTACTGTCGCAAATTTTAAATACGCCAAGGATTGCCTTTTCTATAGTAAATTAATCAAAAAATAATTTTTTACTGTCGCAAATTTTAATTGCGCCAGGGATTGCCTCTTCTATAGTAAATTATTCAAAAAATAATTTTTTAATGTCGCAAATTTTAACTGCGCCAGGGATTGCCTTTTTTATAGTAAATTTTTCAAAAATTAATTTTTTACTGTCGAAAATTTTAAATCCGCCAGGGATTGCCTATTCTATAGTAAATTATTCAAAAAATAATTTTTTACTGTCGCAAATTTTAATTGCGCCAGGGATTGCCTTTCCTATAGTAAATTATTCAAAAAATAATTTTTTAATGTCGCAAATTTTAACTGCGTCAGGGATTGCCTTTTCTATAGTAAATTTTTCAAAAATTAATTTTTTCTGTCGCAAATTTTAAATCCGCCAGGGATTGCCATTTTTATAGTAAATTTTTCAAAAATTAATTTTTTACTGTCGCAAGTTTTAATTGCGCCAGGGATTACCTTTTCTACAGTAAATTTTACAAAAAAAATTTTTTTACTGTCGCAAATTTTAATTGCGCCAGGTATTGCCTTTTCTACAGAAATTTTTTCAAAAATTAATTCTTTACTGTCACAAATTTTAATTGCGCCAGGGATTGCCTTTTCTACAGTAAATTTTACAAAAAATAATTTTTTACTGTCGCAAATTTTAATTGCGCCAGGGATTGCCTTTTCT
Source organism: Dioctria linearis (assembly GCA_963930735.1). Lineage (NCBI taxonomy): Eukaryota > Metazoa > Arthropoda > Insecta > Diptera > Asilidae > Dioctria > Dioctria linearis. Next base: position 6,736 of record CAWVNZ010002555.1, on the reverse strand, counting down.
ACAGTAAATTATTCAAAAATTATTTTTTTACTGTCGCAAATTTTAAATACGCCAGGGATTGCCTTTTCTACAGTAAATTTTACAAAAAATAATTTTTTACTGTCGCAAATTTTAATTGCGCCAGGAATTGCCTTTTCTACAGTAAATTTTTCAAAAAATAATTTTTTACAGTCGCAAATTTTAATTGCGCCAGGTATTGCCTTTTCTACAGTAAATTTTACAAAAACTAATGTTTTTCTGTGGCAAATTTTAATTGCGCCAGGGATTGCCTTTTCTATAGTAAATTTTTCACAAATTAATTTTTTACTGTCGCAAATTTTAAATACGCCAAGGATTGCCTTTTCTATAGTAAATTTTTCAAAAATTAATTTTTTACTGTCGCAAATTTTAAATCCGCCAGGCATTGCCTTTTCTACAGTAAATTTTTTACTGTCGCAAATTTTAATTACGCCAGGGATTGCCTTTTCTACAGTAAATTTTTCATAAACTAATTTTTTACTGTCGCAAATTTAATTACGCCAGGGATTGCCTTTTCTATAGTTAATTTTTCAAAAATTAATTTTTAACTGTCGCAAATTTTAAATACGCCAGGGATTGCCTTTTCTACAGTAAATTTTTCACAAATTAATTTTTTACTGTCGCAAATTTTATTTGCGCCAGGGATTGCCTTTTCTACAGTAAATTTTACAAAAAGTAATTTTTTACTGTCGCAAATTTTAATTACGCCAGGGATTGCCTTTTCTACAGTAATTTTTTCAAAAAATAATTTTTTACTGTCGCAAATTTTAATTGCGCCAGGGATTGCCTTTTCTATAGTAAATTTTGCAAAAAATAATTTTTTACTGTCGCAATTTTTAATTTCGCCAGGGATTGCCTTTTCTACAGTAAATTTTTCAAAAAATAATTTTTTACTGTCGCAAATTTTAACTGCGTCAGGGTTTGCCTTTTCTACAGTAAATTTTCAAAAAATAATTTTTTATTGTCGCAAATTTTAATTGCGCCAGGGATTGTCTTTTCTATAGTAAATTATTCAAAAAATAATTTTTTACTGTCGCAAATTTTAATTGCGCCAGGGATTGCCTTTTCTATAGTAAATTTTTCAAAAATTAATTTTTTACTGTCGCAAATTTTATTTGCGCCAGGGATTGCCTTTTCTATAGTAAATTTTTCAAAAAATAATTTTTTACTGTCGCAAATTTAATTACGCCAGGGAATGCCTTTTCTATAATAAATTTTTCACAAATTAATTTTTTACTGTCGCAAATTTTAATTGCGCCAGGGATTGCCTTTTCTATAGTAAATTTTTCACAAATTAATTTTTTACTGTCGCAAATTTTAAATACGCCACGGATTGCCTTTTCTATAGTAAATTTTTTCACAAATTAATTTTTACTGCCGCAAATTTTAATTGCGCCAGGGATTTCCTTTTCTACAGTAAATTTTTCAAAAAATAATTTTTTACTGTCGCAAATTTTAATTGCGCCAGGGATTGCCTTTTCTATAGTAAATTTTTCACAAATTAATTTTTTTACTGTCGCAAATTTTAAGTCCTCCAGGGATTGCCTTTTCTATAGTAAATTTTTCAAAATAATTTTTTTACTGTCGCAAATTTTAATTGCCCCCAGGGATTGCCTTTTCTACAGTAAATTTTACAAAAAAAAATTTTTTACTGTCGCAAATTTTAATTGCGCCAGGTATTGCCGTTTCTACAGAAATTTTTTCAAAAATTAATTTTTTACTGTCGCAAATTTTAATTGCGCCAGGGATTGCCTTTTCTACAGTAAATTTTACAAAAAATAATTTTTTACTGTCGCAAAATTTTAATTGCGCCAGGGATTGCCTTTTTCTACAGTAAATTTTTCAAAAAATAATTTTTTACTGTCGCAAATTTTAACTACGTCAGGGATTGCCTTTTCTACAGTAAATTTTTTACTGTCGCAAATTTTAATTTCGCCAGGGATTGCCTTTTCTACAGTAAATTTTTCAAAAACTAATTTTTTACTGTCGCAAATTTTAATTACGCCAGGGATTGCCTATTCTACAGTAAATTTTTCAAAAAATAATTTTTTATTGTCGCAAATTTTAATTGCGCCAGGGATTGCCTTTTCTATAGTAAATTGTGCAAAAAATAATTTTTTATTGTCGCAAATTTTAATTGCGCCAGAGATTGCCTTTTCTATAGTAAATTTTTCAAAAATTAATTTTTTTACTGTCGCAAATTTTAATTGCGCCTGGGATTGCCTTTTCTATAGTAAATTTTTCAAAAAATAATTTTTTACTGTCGCAAATTTTAATTAAGCCAGGGATTGCCTTTTCAATAATAAATTTTTCAAAAAATAATTTTTTTACTATCGCAAATTTTAATTGCGCCAGGGATTGCCTTTTCTATAGTAAATTTTTCATAAAATAATTTTTTACTGTCGCAAATTTTAATTACGCCAGGCATTGCCTTTTCTATAGCAAATTTTTCAAAAAATAATTTTTTACTGTCGCAAATTTTAATTGCGCAAGGGATTGCCTTTTCTATAGTAAATTATTCAAAAAATAATTTTTTACTGTCGCAAATTTTAATTGCGCCAGGGATTGCCTTTTCTATAGTAAACTTCTCAAACATTAATTTTTTACTGTCGCAAATTTTAAATACGCCAGGGATTGCCTTTTCTATAGTAAATTTTGCAAAAAATAATTTTTTACTGTCGCAAATTTTAATTGCGCCAGGGATTGCCTTTCTACAGTAAATTGTTCAAAATTTAATTTTTTACTGTCGCAAATTTTAAATCCGCCAGGGATTGCCTTTTCTATAGTAAATTTTTTACAAATTAATTTTCTACTGTCGAAAATTTTAATTACGCCAAGGATTGCCTTTTCTATAGTAAATTTTTCAAAAAATAATTTTTTACTGTTGCAAATTTTAATTGCGCCAGGGTTACCTTTTCTATAGTGAATTATTCAAAAAATAATTTTTTACTGTCGCAAATTTTAATTGCGCCAGGGATTGCCTTTTCTACAGTAAATTTTTCAAAAAATAATTTTTTACTGTCGCAAATTTTAATTGCGCCAGGGATTGCCTTTTCTACATTAAGTTTTTCAAAAAATAATTTTTTACTGTCGCAAATTTTAATTACGCCAGGGATTGCCTTTTCTACAGTAAATTTTTCACAAATTAATTTTTTACTGTCGCAAATTTTAATTACGCCAGGGATTGCCTTTTCTACAGTAATTTTTTCAAAAACTAATTTTTTAGTGTCGCAAATTTTAATTACGCCAGGGATAGCCTTTTCTACAGTAAATTTTTCAAAAAATAATTTTTTACTGTCGCAAATTTTAATTGCGCCAGGGATTGCCTTTTCTCTAGTAAATTATTCAAAAGATAATTTTTTACTGTCGCAAATTTTAATTGCGCCAGGGATTGCCTTTTCTATAGTAAATTTTTCAAAAATTAATTTTTTACTGTCGCAAATTTTAATTGCGCCAGGGATTGCCTTTTCTATAGTAAATTATTCAAAAATTAATTTTTTACTGTCGCAAATTTTAATTGCGCCAGGGATTGCCTTTTTTACAGTAAATTTTTCAAAAAATAATTTTTTACTGTCGCAAATTTTAATTGCGCCAGGGATTGCCTTTTCTACAGTAAATTTTACAAAAAAAAAATTTTTACTGTCGCAAATTTTAATTGCGCCAGTTATTGCCTTTTCTACAGAAATTTTTTCAAAAATTAATTTTTTACTGTCGCAAATTTTAATTGCGCCAGCGATTGCCTTTTCTACAGTAAATTTTACAAAAAATAATTTTTTACTGTCGCAAATTTTAATTGCGCCAGGGATTGCCTTTTCTACAGTAAATTATTCAAAAATTATTTTTTTACTGTCGCAAATTTTAAATACGCCACGGATTGCCATTTCTACAGTAAATTTTACAAAAATAATAATTTTTTATTGTCGCAAATTTTAATTTCTCCAGGGATTGCCTTTTCTACAGTAAATTATTCAAAAAATAATTTTTTACAGTCGCAAATTTTAATTACGCCAGGGATTGCCTTTTCTATAGTAAATTTTTTACTGTCGCAAATTTTAATTGCGCCAGGGATTGCTTTTTCTATAGTAAATTTTTCAAAAAAATAATTTTTTACTGTCGCAAATTTTAATTACGCCAGGGATTTCCTTTTCTATAGTAAATTATTCAAAAATTAATTTCTTACTGTCGCAAATTTTAATTGCGCCAGGGATTGCCTTTTCTACAGTAAATTTTTCAAAAAATAATTTTTTACTGTCGCAAATTTTAATTGCGCCAGGGATTGCCTTTTCTACAGTAAATTTTTCAAAAAATAATTTTTTATTGTCGCAAATTTTAATTACGCCTGGGATTGCCTTTTCTATAGTAAATTATTCAAAAAATAATTTTTTACTGTCGCAAATTTTAATTGCGCCAGGGATTGCCTTTTCTATAGTAAATTATTCAAAAAATAATTTATTACTGTCGCAAATTTTAATTGCACCAAGGATTGCCTTTTCTATAGTAAATTTTTCAAAAATTAATTTTTTACTGTCGCAAATTTTAAATACGCCAAGGATTGCCTTTTCTATAGTAAATTAATCAAAAATAATTTTTTACTGTCGCAAATTTTAATTGCGCCAGGGATTGCCTCTTCTATAGTAAAATTATTCAAAAAATAATTTTTTAATGTCGCAAATTTTAACTGCGCCAGGGATTGCCTTTTTTATAGTAAATTTTTCAAAAATTAATTTTTTACTGTCGAAAATTTTAAATCCGCCAGGGATTGCCTATTCTATAGTAAATTATTCAAAAAATAATTTTTTACTGTCGCAAATTTTAATTGCGCCAGGGATTGCCTTTCCTATAGTAAATTATTCAAAAAATAATTTTTTAATGTCGCAAATTTTAACTGCGTCAGGGATTGCCTTTTCTATAGTAAATTTTTCAAAAATTAATTTTTTACTGTCGCAAATTTTAAATCCGCCAGGGATTGCCATTTCTATAGTAAATTTTTCAAAAATTAATTTTTTACTGTCGCAAGTTTTAATTGCGCCTGGGATTACCTTTTCTATAGTAAATTTTTCACAAATTAATTTTTACTGTCACAAATTTTAAATCCGCCAGGAATTGCCTTTTCTATAGTAAATTATTCAAAAAATAATTTTTTACTGTCGCAAATTTTAATTACGCCAGGGATTGCCTTTTCTACAGTAAATTTTGTAAAAAATAATTTTTTACTGTCGCAAATTTTAAATCCGCCAGGGATTGCCTTTTCTATAGTAAATTATTCAAAAATAATTTTTTACTGTCGCACATTTTAATTGCGCCAGGGATTGTCTTTTCTATAGTAAATTTTTCACAAATTAATTTTTTACTGTCGCATATTTTAATTGCGCCAGGGATTGCCTTTTCTACAGTAAATTTTTCAAAAAATAATTTTTTACTGTCGCAAATTTTAATTGCGCCAGGGATTGCCTTTTCTACAGTAAATTTTTCAAAAAATAATTTTTTACTGTCGCAAATTTTAATTGCGCCAGGGATTGCCTTTCTACAGTAAATTGTTCAAAATTTAATTTTTTACTGTCGCAAATTTTAAATCCGCCAGGGATTGCCTTTTCTATAGTAAATTTTTTACAAATTAATTTTCTACTGTCGAAAATTTTAATTACGCCAGGGATTGCCTTTTCTATAGTAAATTTTTCAAAAAATAATTTTTTACTGTTGCAAATTTTAATTGCGCCAGGGTTACCTTTTCTATAGTAAATTATTCAAAAAATAATTTTTTACTGTCGCAAATTTTAATTGCGCCAGGTATTGCCTTTTCTACATTAAGTTTTTCAAAAAATAATTTTTTACTGTCGCAAATTTTAATTACGCCAGGGATTGCCTTTTCTACAGTAAATTTTTCACAAATTAATTTTTTACTGTCGCAAATTTTAATTACACCAGGGATTGCCTTTTCTACAGTAATTTTTTCAAAAACTAATTTTTTAGTGTCGCAAATTTTAATTACACCAGGGATAGCCTTTTCTACAGTAAATTTTTCAAAAAATAATTTTTTACTGTCGCAAATTTTAAATTGCGCCAGGGATTGCCTTTTCTATAGTAAATTATTCAAAAAATAATTTTTTACTGTCGCAAATTTTAATTGCGCCAGGGATTGCCTTTTCTATAGTAAATTTTTCAAAAATTAATTTTTTTACTGTCGCAAATTTTAATTGCGCCAGGGATTGCCTTTTCTATAGTAAATTATTCAAAAAATAATTTTTTACTGTCGAAAATTTTAATTGCGCCAGGGATTGCCTTTTCTACAGTAAATTTTACAAAAAAAAAATTGTTTACTGTCGCAAATTTTAATTGCGCCAGTTATTGCCTTTTCTACAGAAATTTTTTCAAAAATTAATTTTTTACTGTCGCAAATTTTAAATACGCCAAGGATTGCCTTTTCTATAGTAAATTAATCAAAAAATAATTTTTTACTGTCGCAAATTTTAATTGCGCCAGGGATTGCCTCTTCTATAGTAAATTATTAAAAAAATAATTTTTTAATGTCGCAAATTTTAACTGCGCCAGGGATTGCCTTTTTTATAGTAAATTTTTCAAAAATTAATTTTTTACTGTCGAAAATTTTAAATCCGCCAGGGATTGCCTATTCTATAGTAAAATTATTCAAAAAATAATTTTTTACTGTCGCAAATTTTAATTGCGCCAGGGATTGCCTTTCCTATAGTAAATTATTCAA
>CAWVNZ010002554.1:0-107704 GCA_963930735.1 Dioctria linearis | reverse complement strand
AAACAGGTCTGATAAGAGCTTAACAGCTTTTAAAACAGGTCTGATAACAGCTTAACAGCTTATAAAACAGGTCTGATAACAGCTTAACAGCTTTTAAAACAGCTCTGATAACAGCTTAACAGCTTTTAAAACAGCTCTGATAACAGCTTAACAGCTTTTAAAACAGGTCTGTTAACAGCTCAACAGCTTATAAAACAGATCTGATAACAGCTTAACAGCTTTTAAAACAGCTCTGGTAACAGCTTAACAGCTTTTCAAACAGGTCTGATTACAGCTTAACAGCTTTTAAAACAGCTCTGATAACAGCTTAACAGCTTTTCAAACAGGTCTGATAACAGCTTAACAGCTTATAAAACAGGTTGATAACAGCTTAACAGCTTTTAAAACAGCTCTGATAACAGCTTAACAGCTTTTAAAACAGGTCTGATAACAGCTTAACAGCTTATAAAACAGGTCTGATAACAGCTTAAGAGCTTTTAAAACAACTCTGATAACAGCTTAACAGCTTATAAAACAGGGCTGATAACAGCTTATCAGCTTTTAAAACAGCTCTCATAACAGCTTAACAGCTTTTCAAACAGGTCTGATAACAGCTTAACAGCTTTTAAAACAGCTCTGATAACAGCTTAACAGCTTTTAAAACAGGTCTGATAACAGCTTAACAGCTTATAAAACAGGTCTGATAACAGATAAACAGCTTATAAAACAGGTCTGATAACAGCTTAACAGCTTATAAAACAGGTCTGATAACAGCTCAACAGCTTTTCAAACAGCTCTGATAACAGCTTAACAGCTTTTCAAACAGGTCTGATAACAGCTTAACAGCTTATAAAACAGGTTGATAACAGCTTAACAGCTTTTAAAACAGCTCTGATAACAGCTTAACAGCTTTTCAAACAGGTCTGATAACGGCTTAACAGCTTTTCAAGCAGGTCTGATAACAGCTTAACAGCTTTTAAAACAGCTCTGATAACAGCTCGACAGCTTTTCAAACAGCTCTGATAACAGCTTAACAGCTTTTAAACAGCTCTGATAACAGCTTAACAGCTTATAAAGCAGGTCTGATAAGAGCTTAACAGCTTATAAAACAGGTCTGATAATAGCTCAACAGCTTTTCAAACAGCTCTGATAACAGCTTAACAGCTTTTAGAACAGCTCTGATAACAGCTTAACAGCTTTTCAAACAGGTCTGATAACAGCTTAACAGCTTTTAAAACAGGTTTGATAACAGCTCAACAGCTTATAAAACAGGTCTGATAAGAGCTTAACAGCTTTTAAAACAGTTCTGATAACAGCTTAACAGCTTATAAAACAGGTCTGATAACAGCTTAACAGCTTTTAAAACAGCTCTGATAACAGCTTAACAGCTTTTAAAACAGCTCTGATAACAGCTTAACAGCTTTTAAAACAGGTCTGTTAACAGCTCAACAGCTTATAAAACAGATCTGATAACAGCTTAACAGCTTTTAAAACAGCTCTGGTAACAGCTTAACAGCTTTTCAAACAGGTCTGATTACAGCTTAACAGCTTTTAAAACAGCTCTGATAACAGCTTAACAGCTTTTCAAACAGGTCTGATAACAGCTTAACAGCTTATAAAACAGGTTGATAACAGCTTAACAGCTTTTAAAACAGCTCTGATAACAGCTTAACAGCTTTTAAAACAGGTCTGATAACAGCTTAACAGCTTATAAAACAGGTCTGATAACAGCTTAACAGCTTTTAAAACAGCTCTGATAACAGCTTAACAGCTTTTAAAACAGCTCTGATAACAGCTTAACAGCTTTTAAAACAGGTCTGTTAACAGCTCAACAGCTTATAAAACAGATCTGATAGTAGTATGGATATGGGGATTCCAGCTCATTAGGGTTTGGTGCAGAAAATGTGCTATGAAAAAAGTGAGTTGGGTGCAAAAAGCACCGCTTGGAGTAAAATGGTATTAAGGAATTGTGATAAGCACCCACTAGTATGGATATGGGGATTCCAGCTCATTAGGGTTTGGTGCAGAAAATGTGCTATGAAAAAAGTGAGTTGGGTGCAAAAAGCACCGCTTGGAGTAAAATGGTATTAAGGAATTGTGATAAGCACCCAGATGTGTAAAATGCGAATTTATTTGAAATTTGTATGAAAGAATTGTTAAGAGCACCGGCTTGGTGCTGAAATGCTGCGGTTTTTGGTGATAAGGCAGCTCGTTGGCAAGAGTGCTTGAATGGGCAGATAAGAGTTTGTTTTGGTTTTTACTATGTTGGATAATTTTGGGGAGCTTTTACTAAGAGTGGCGATAATGCGTGCTACAAAAATTCTTGAGTAAGGTTAGTAATTTCTTGAATTGAAAATATTTGCAAGGAGATTGTTTATGGGAATGCGGTTTTGCATCCGATTTCTATTTTTTGGCAATATATCTAGATATGCAGGAAATAGTTTGGTTTCAAGTGTTAGAATTCTGATTTTTGATGTGGGAACCAGGATTTGAGTCTATAGACATTGCTAAAATTCTTGATATTGTGTGGTTTTCTTAAGATTGTAGAATTTAGATATTTAAATGCCTTAGCGTGAGAAAATTAGTAATTCGATAAAAGGAGTTTTGCTTTGAATGATTTTGAAATGTTAATTCAGTTTAATTCGGAATTTTGTCCTCACTAGGTTATTTCTTTTTATTAAATTGTTAAAAGTTTTGCTTGTTTTGCTCTTCATTTAAAATTATAATAAGTTCAAGATGAGTAATTTTGTGTGCGAATCGTGTAAAAAAGTTTTCGGTCGGATGTCAACGTTAAAAAGACATTATAGAACTATGCATGGTGACGGTCATCTTTGTGAAATATGTGGAGAAGTATGTAAAAGATTGGATAGTCTACAGAAGCATTTGCGTGTTGTTCATTCAAAGTTGGTAAAAGGTGGGAAAGTTGAAGCCGAAGAAGTGAAATCTTTTAATAATAATATTGTGTTACTGGAAGATAACCAAAGTGAAAAACAAATTATAAATACAGCGATGGTTATCTCCCCGGAAGATTTATTGGAAGCTAGTAGCTCTAGAGCTAATGAAGTGTTATCTAAATATTGTGAGGAATGTAAAGTTGAAGTTCATCCACAAGAATGGAAATATCACCTTCGCACGAATAAACATAAGAAAAATGCCGCGGTGCCCACAAATAATACTTTTAAAAGCATAAAAAGTTCTTTAAATGAAAGGATTGAAACCTTCCTTTTTGAAAATGAAAACGAGGCGCTATTAGATACCATGCAATTTTTTAAGCTGAAAAAAAGCATAATTCTAGAAGTTTTACTGGATTTGTTAAGTAAACATGACTCGTATAAATTTAATTTCGAGTTGTTCGGAGAATATATTAAAATGTCTAAGGAAACTGAGGAAGAAGAGTATGATATTGTGACATCAATTAAATCCTTTCAATCTAAAATGGAAGTAATTCGCAATAGAGAACAATTACCAAAAATCTGTGAGAACATGGTTGAGAACATAATTTCAAAAATGCAAGAATTTCAAGAGAGAGATAGCGGATGGTCTCTAATAAGGATTTGTCATGTTGAGGTTAATATTAACCAGTATAAACCATTTAAAGGAGCTCAATACTTACCATTACCAACTTATATTACACGCAAAAATGCTTGTATTAATGTTAAAAATTCAGATGAGTACTGTTTTAAATGGGCTATTATCTCGGCTCTGATTCCAGTAGATTCTAACAGTGATCGTCCCTCATCATACGGAGTAAGTGATATCACCGTTGATATCCTAACACTAAGAAACGGAATTACGCTTGATTTTTCTCAGCTAAAGTTTCCTTTCCAAGTTTCGAACGTAATACGTTTTGAAGAATTAAATCCTTTGATAAGTGTAAATGTGTTTGGATACGAGCAGAATGGAATTAATTCATATGATATTGTGGGACCATATTATTGCACCAAGGAAGAGAAAGCTACGCACATCAACTTACTGTTAAATCAAAATGAAGAACGGAGTCACTATGTCTGGATTAAAAATATATCAAGGTATGGACAAGATTTTTATACAGAATAAATTTGACTGAAAAATTTTTTCTTCTTTTCAGATTAATTCGACATCAACTGACGTTATCAAAGAGTCGGATTTACCTCTGCAACAGCTGTCTTCAACATTTTTATGTGCAAAAAGCTTTGGATATTCACCAAACTGAATGCAGTAAAATTGTTACTATTCTTCCATCTCCAGAAAAAGCTGAATTGAAGTTCGAAGGTCATCATAGACAACTCCAGGTACCTTTTGTTGTATATGCAGATTTCGAGTGTATTTTACAAGATGTAGTCACTTGCATTCCTGATCCACTTTCTTCATCAACAACTATTATCCAGAAACATGTTCCGTGTTCATTTGCATATAATATAAAATGTTCGTTTGATAGTAAATTAGATAAATTTAAAATATATAAGGGTAAAGACGCTTCAATCCAATTCGTAAAATCATTAGTTAATGATATAAAATATCTTTATATCGAATATGTTAGCAAACCAATTCCAATGTTACCTTTAACAAGTGGAGAGATACGCACACAAAAAGAAAATGAAATATGTCATATTTGTAATTATAAATTAGGTTCCGATAGAGTGGCTGATCACTGTCATTTAACTGGTAAATACAGAGGACCTGCCCACAGCAGGTGTAATTTGAAATATCGTATACCTAAATTTTTCCCTATTTTTTTCCACAATTTTTCGGGATATGATTGCCATCTCTTTATTAAGGCACTTACTCAATTTGAGGGTGAAATGACTATTATTCCGCTAAACAAAGAATTATATATTTCGCTTTCCAAACGAATAAATATTGATGAAACTAATACGATAGAATTACGCTTTCTGGATTCAACCCGATTTATGCAATCGAGCTTGGAACAGCTAGCAAGTTATATAAATCCCAATAATCTAAAGACCGTTAGGAGTTTTTACAAGGATGAAGAAGCTTTCAATTTAATTAGACGAAAGGGGGTTTTTCCCTATGAATATATAAACTCTTGGGAATGTTTGGATGAGACTTGCCTGCCACCCATAAAAAATTTTAATAACAAGTTAACAAATAGCAAATGCTCTATTAGTGATTATGAGCATGCTCAGAATGTGTGGAGAACATTTAAATGCAAATGTTTGTGGGATTATTTAGAGATTTACTTAACAACCGATGTGTTACTTTTAACTGACGTATTTGAAAACTTTAGACAACTTTGTCTAAATATTTATTTGTTGGATCCTTGTCAGTATTATACAACCCCAGGCTTATCCTGGGATGCAATGTTGAAGACGACTAAAATCAATCTCGAACTTTTCACTGATATCAATATGTACAGTTTTATAAAAAAAGGGATAAGAGGTGGCATTACTCAATGTTCGCAAAGACACACAAAAGCTAATAATAAATATATGGTAGATTTTGATAAAACCAAGCAATCTTCCTTTATAACTTATCTAGATGCCAATAATTTGTATGGTTGGGCTATGTCTCAATTCCTTCCTCATTCGGGTTTTAAATGGGTTGAACCCAAAAATATTAATATTTTAAATATTCCGAAAGATTCTAATATTGGATACATATTTGAAGTAGATTTAGAGTATCCTAAGTCAAAGCATGATGATCACAACGACTTGCCTTTTTGTGTTGAAAACAAGGTAACTCCACATTCAAAGTTTCCTAAACTAATAGCAGATTTAAATAATAAATCACGGTATGTAATTCATTATTTAAATCTTCAGCAGTGTCTTAAAAATGGATTGAAACTTCAACAGATTCATAGAGTATTGCAATTTAACCAATCAGACTGGCTTAAAAGTTATATTTCTAAAAATACTTATTATAGAACTCAGGCTAATAATGCCTTCGAAAAAAATTTTTTTAAATTATTGAATAACGCTGTATATGGGAAGACCATGGAAAATGTCGACAAACGAAAGGATGTTCGACTTGTAACAAAATGGGAAAGCAGTCGTAGATCACTGGGAGCACGAGCTCTTATAGCAAAGCCTAATTTTCATAGCTCTACTAATTTTGCCGAGGACTTAGTCGCAATACAACTTAATCGAATGAAATCATATTACAACAAACCGATTTATTTAGGGTTTTGTGTTTTAGAATTATCCAAACTAAAAATGTATGACTTTAATTATGAATACATGCAACCTAAATACGGGAAAAAAGTAATGCTCAATTACATGGATACAGATTCCTTCATATTTACCATTTTTACTGAAGACTTTTATAATGATATTTTAAATGATATTGAACAATATTTTGATACTTCGGAATATGAACCGGATAACCCCTATAAAATACCACAAAAAAACAAAAAAATTGTAGGACTAATGAAAGATGAAGCAAATGGTAAGATTATAAAAGAATTTATAGGATTAAGAGCTAAAATGTATTCATTAGACATTAAGAATTGTAAGTTAATAAAAAAAGCCAAAGGTGTAAAGAAAACTGCATTAGAAAATATAGATTTAAATAATTATAGAGACTGTTTGTATAAAAAGAAAATAATATATGGAAGTATGTATATCTTTAAATCTCAAATTCATAATATATACACTCAAATTATAAATAAAGTAGCTTTAAGTTATTTAGACGATAAGAGATTTATTAGGGAAGACGGTATTAGCACATACGCATGGGGACACTTTAGAATAGATAATATGTATGTAGATGAAGAAAATCAATAAAAATATTTGATCAAAAAATGAGTATTTTATTTTATCTTAATACACTCATGTATCTATCACATTACAAAATATTTTTCTTAATTCTTGGTTAATTGTTTTCTAAAAAGTTTCTTAATAGGTAAACATTTTGCTGAGCGCAATTTCCATCATGAATCAGACAGGAATGAGCTTTATTATGAATGAATTTAAGCCAAGATAAATTGGGGCATTGCAGTTCGTCTTCCATGTTATACACATCCGTGTTTTCCCCAAATATACTTTTTATCCAGCGAGTCTTTTCACAACCTTTGACATATAACACCTTTTCTTTTATTAGCGGAAACACTATTTCATATAATTGATGATAAGGAATATATCCGTCGTCCCAGTAGAAACCATGATAATTTTTTTGTAACCAACATGCTTCTCTTCTTTTTGCCGATGTTAAATTCTTAAATCTGAATGGGGGTTGAAATACGAAGTGCTGCATTTGATTTCCATTAGACAAAATAGCTAACTCCTTTACTATAAATTTATTATATTGATCCTTAAATCCTTGGATATCCACTATTGCAGTCATTGTTTCCTTAAATAATTTTTTTAACTTCACTCGTCAATGGATTATACTCAATTATTCTATCATGCAAAAGTAAGCAATATGCTGTCGTGTTTGCCGGGATATTACTAACTGTTTTGAATTGCAGTCGGATGTCGACCGGTCCTGATTTAATTGTCTCATTTTGATGCGAGCAATCTATAACTATAATAGGAGCACTCTCTTTAAATTTATCCCGAGTAAGCAAAGGTTGAGTCTCACGACCATAATAAGAGTGCGGAAACTTTGCATACATGTCATATAGCAAGGCATATCGATCGCGATCAAATTTAATATTTAAATCATCATAAGGAAATGATTCCGAATTCAAATGAACTTTGATGTCTGAAAGTTCGCAATGGTCAAACTTGCTTGCATCTGCAGACTTTTCATTCTTTCGTGCCGTTTGAAACGCTAGAATAACATATCGAGGTTTTTCTAATTGCGTTGATGTTTTGATTGACCATGTATGATCAACAGCTTCAGCCAATATAGGATATTCATACATATCCCAACTACGAAAACTCATTTGAATTGGACGCCCGTTATTAATGATTTTTAACAACGCTAATTTCTCTTCATCAGCTACACTAATATGTGGAATGCACCATTTTAATTTAAAAATGTCGATTTTGACATCATCAGTTGGTGAAATGAATGCATTTTCATCACTTCTGCTTCGAATTAGAATTATCTCATGCTTGGCATTTACAACAATTTTTGTATAGTCTTCAGCAAAACCAAGACACATTTTTAAAGGAATACAAAAATTGAAAAATCCTTTTGCTGGTGTTATTGGGTTATTTGGCGACCAGCACGCATTTTGTAGCATATTGCTTTCATTATGGGTAAGAGATATGTAATTTTTTAAAGTTGATGCAAATCCTAGATTTCTGGTACGATCAATTTCTACACCATTTAATTCATATCGAATTTCTTCAAAAAGGAAGGATGTAGCATTGTTTGTTAAATTCGCTTTTGCTGCTGCAGTCCCATCCGTTTTCGTTATCGCGCCTTCTATATAAATAAAACTTTCGTGAGGTAAAATGTATAAGTCTTGATGTTGCACAGAAATTCGAACTTCGTCACTATTTTTAAACGATGTTAAAAAAGGAGAATAGCTATGATATTCAAATTTTGTAATACTATTATCATAGCTTACACCTCGAGTAATATCAAGTATTTCGCTCATTTTGTTAACTTAAAACCAAGAGATCGTAAAAACTGTTGATTAACTGATGTTAACTTTGACCTTAACTGTAGCGCAGGCGTTGGTTGACTAGTTGATCTAATACTTTCATACTTGCTTTTATTCTCATGAATACTGTTATATATTAGCATATTGGAGCTTCAAATGCAACCTAATAGTAATCGTTTCTCCTCTAAAGTTTATAAGGTCACCGTCTTGATCGACTAGCTTCAGCGTAAGTGAACTTATTCTCTTGACGGTTACAGGTAAATAAATAACATTTCTCGGAACTTCAACTATTTTATATCCTGGCCCCACTTTAGGAGAAAATTCATGTAAGGTGTGTACTTGTGTGTTATTTATGAATGAACCTGCTATTAAATTACATTCAACACGTATCACATTAACTTTAATTATATTAATCGGTAAGTCAGATTCATGCACAATATTTGAACTCAATTCTCGTTTACTAAATCCTAATAATGATCCAATAGAATTCAATTTGTTGAAAAACACTTTCTCAGTACTTATAACTTCACTTTTCAAAGTATTATTATTAGCTTTAATAGATACTTTTGGTTTAGATTCAGTTTTGTCTAACTCATTTTTTATGAGTTGTGTAATATCATCAATTTCATACGATCCCTCTGGTATTTTAATCTTTTCATTTCCTACATGAAACAAGTTATTTTTGCTATCAACGTTAGGTATTGAATTATAAGTTTGGAAATCAATGAGTCCACATACATAGTCTGTAGTCAAATCTATCGGTGGAAAATATTCAGCTGCCAGCACAGACGAATTTCCAGTTAAGGTTAGTGTTAATGACATGATTGTTCTAAATGAAATGACATTTTATTAAATACAACAATTTATTTATACTTCTTATTAACAATTCAGATATCTTCTTACTAAACTTAATTTTATTTAACAAGTTTGCGACGACTATATAAAAATTCCAGACATAAATGTCCGCAATTAACTGTTTCATAATTTTGATAAGCTTCATGATTGTATACTATATTTTTCCCTAAGTACTGCAGGATTTCTTTTGGTGGTTGTAAATTTCCAAAGCTATCAAAGTACTCAATTTCTAAACCATTTTTATAATACGCTACCCAATGGCTACCAGGACCTGATATAGAGTCCAAATTAATAATTCCACATTCACATCTTTTTGTTTTCTTAGGGAGATTATCTCGCATAAAGACTCCTCTAAAATGTGGAATGTGTTTTGTATATTTGTGTAAATCGATTTCATTTAATGGTCGGTTGGGCAGCGTTTTCAAAAGTTTTTTGAAGGTTGATTTAAAAAAAGTCCAAGTCCTTTTCTATAAGGCTTCAAAAATAGACCGTTCCCCTTCTTCCCCAAAGCAATAGCTTCTATCGTTTCATTATGTCGACTGGATTCCTTAAGTTGTTGCTTAGCACTTGTAGCATCATTAGCTACCTTTGCAATACCAGCT
Source organism: Dioctria linearis (assembly GCA_963930735.1). NCBI lineage: Eukaryota > Metazoa > Arthropoda > Insecta > Diptera > Asilidae > Dioctria > Dioctria linearis. The sequence goes on along the minus strand of CAWVNZ010002554.1, from coordinate 97,774 downwards.
GCACCACCTACTAAAGCGCCGAGTGCTGAGAGTCCAGCAAAAATAGGGATGAGTGGTAAAATTCCTCCAACTTTTGGTATAGGAATTACTCGAGGTGTTCTTACATACTTCTTTTTTCTCTTAAATACATCTTTAGTAGCAGCAAGCGCAAGGGATATGGCTTCTTTTAGCGAATCTGGTTTTTTCGCTTTTAAAATATTTCTTGCTTCACGAACTCCTGTTTGAAATGCTAATCTGGTTTTCTTTCTTCTTCTTAGGACTAACTTTACTTCTATTTAGCCCCATTCCGAATTTCACTTTTGTTTTCATCGCGTTTGTCACAAGCCAGGCATTAACTCGTTCTCCAAGCGCTGCGTCTCTAGATTTTACACGTTGCCAAGCTTTTTCGGTTAATATTCGATCAGCTATATGACGATCATCAATATTTTTGAATTTGGAATATGCGATGTCGTGCTCTTTACAAGCTGTGTCAAGGGGATTAATTCCAGGATCACCTCTAGCTATTCTTTCCTGCAATTTGGTACCAGGACCGCAATACTGATATCCTGGTAGATGAAGCTCAAAAGGTAAATTGCTAATAGCAGTGTTTAGCAGACCACCTCCTTTTCGACTTTTGCGTTGGGGGTAAAAAATCCGAGATTTTTATGTTCTATCATTCAAATAGAAAAATTCTCTTAACAGACGTCCTTACAGCATCATAATCTGATTAAGACTGATATAAAAGAAAGAGTTTCCTTAATGAATAGGTTAGTTCTCATGATGAAGTTCATCAAGCAGAAGGAATCCCTATCAATCAAAAACGTAGACATAAAATCTGAAAACTTGAAGAAAAAGCATAGCCCACTTTTATCAGATAATATAAGAGCCATAGTTGTTGGACCTTCTAACTGTGGTAAAACAAATCTCATGATTGGTCTGATTGAACATCCGAATGGTCTCAAATTTGAAAATATTTACATTTATTCAAAATCATTATACCAACCGAAATATCAGTACCTACAACGAGTATTACGTCCTTTAACTGGGCTAGGCTACCATACATTTTCAGATAATTGCGACGTTATTTCACCAGAAGAAGCCAAACCTAATTCGGTTTTTATATTTGATGATGTAGCATGTGGAAAACAGAACAATATACGCTCTTATTTTTGTATGGGTCGACATAATAACATCGATTGCTTTTATCTATGTCAAACTTATACTCATATCCCAAAACATTTAATACGAGATAATGCGAATCTTCTTATTTTATTCAAACAAGATGAAATGAATCTTAGACATGTTTACAACGATCATGTAAGCACTGACATGACATTTGATAATTTTCGCATTATTTGTGCTAAATGTTGGAAAGATAAATATGGATTTGTAGTGATAGATAAGGATAGCACCCTGGACAGGGGGCGCTTCCGTAAAGGATTTGACACATATATCGCTCCTTAAATATTATTCAGATTCATATTCAATAATTTTCATATATCAGTTAAGGCAGTTAACAGACCAGTCCAAAGTTGTTCCAAGACCAATTCAAAGCAGTTCATAGACCAGTTTAAAGCAGTTCATAGACCAGTTCAAAAGCAGTTCATAGACCAGTTTAAAGCAGTTCATAGACCAGTTTAAAGCAGTTCATAGAGCAGTTCAAAAGCAGTTCGTAGACTATTTTCAAAGTAGCTTTCTGAATTCAGATGGGGAAAAATACAAAACCTCATGTCAATAGGAAGGAATTGATTAAAGACATTATAAAAGTTAGAAATACTATAAAAAAGAAATTCCGAGCCCTGAGAACTGGGCGAGTGCAGACTGAAGCTCATCTTGAGGAAACGTTCAAACCTATAACAAAGCCCCTTCAAGAGTTCATGACTAAAGTAAAACATGATTCAAAGGATGGACTACCTATAACAGAGCCCCCTCAAGAGTTCATGACTAAAGTAAAACATGATCCAAAATATGAAATTAAAGTTGAATACAAAGACGATTATTACGATGACATGAAATCAACTCCTAAAATAAAATTTCCTAAAATTTACCCGACAAGTACACCAACAAAGCACATAAACTATTCATTTCTGTCAGAAGATGAGTTTGCAACACCTACTCATTCAAGAACTCCGATAGAGAAAGCAGATTCTATACATAATCTATCAAGCGGATTAGTTGATCGGTATTTTAAGTTATATATGGAAAAAAATCCGAAAATTGACTACACTTATGGAATTTATTTGTACAATGATGAATGGAAAATTGGCAATTCAAAGATATTAGTCCAAGAAGATGATTTCATTGTTAAAGGGAAACCGTATAAATTAACGCTAGGCTTATGCGAACTCCTCTTTATGAAAGAACCTATCAATAGTTTATATGATAATGTAGACTTAAATAACTACCAAGCAATTCTAAAAGATACTAATGCTTATAAACGTGGATATCTTGAGGATGGACAAATAAAAGGTAGTAAAGCGCTTAAGTATAAAGAAATCATAAGTAAACTAATAAATCATGAAGGAAAAGGTTTAATGCATATACCTAAAAGTAATATTGATTATGTTTATTGGGATGACCCTAATGAGCTAGTAGACAGACTTCGACTTTTAATAGCATCACAACAGGCTGGACATAACAATCACAACAACGAAATCATGTCAATTATAGAAGAATTGAGGGAAGCTTATATAATAGTATAATTAGCGAACTTTTTCTGCTGTTTTCTTTAATACAATAATGAGTGTTGATAAGTTTGGGCGTTTTTCTAAACAAGGAAAACTGGGGCGTCCTGGTGAACGAGGTCCGAGAGGTCCTTCTGGAGCCCGAGGAATTCAGGGTTCGCCTGGTATAGGATTTCAACTAAATTCAAATGGAGATTACAATTTAAACAATAAAAATCTTAGACATGTTGGTAAACCAGAGGAAGATGAAGATGCAGCAACTAAAATATATGTTGATAATTTAGTTGATAAAAGTCTGCATTCAATTAGTTCGAAAATTCAGTTAGTCAACAACAATCTAACGGAGAAAGTTGATAAAGTCAGCATAGTTCTAGAGAGAGAATTAAAGAGTGTATATAATTTAATACAGTCAGCGGGTGAAAAATATAAAACAGAAAATCAATTGTATACGAATGAATCAATTAATGCCTTGGATGTTAAGTTGATGAGTTATATTGATTTTCAAATCAAAGAAGTTAACAGTACGTTAAGTGCTCTAATAAATGTGGAGTCATTAATAATTAAGAAGAAGCCGGAGAAAGAAAATACGCAAGAATGAAGAAAAAGCAGCTTGTTAATGAGCTGCATAAACCTGCTCGAAAGAATTTTCAAAGGAGGCGCGTAATCATGAAGGGTTTCGATGATCAATGGCAAGCTGATCTAGTCGAAATGGGTACCTATTACAAAGTAAATAGCGGACACAAATTTTTACTAACAGTTGTTGACACCTTTTCAAAATATGCTTGGGGTATTCCACTAAAAAGAAAAACTGGAAATGAAGTTACCGAAGCGATGAAATCCATATTAAAAAAAGGTCGAACCCCAAAAAATTTACAAACCGATGATGGGAAAGAGTTCTACAATAGTTCTTTCCAAAATTTAATGAAAATATTCCAGATTAATCATTTTTCAACATACAGCCCATTAAAAGCTTCTATAGTGGAGCGTTTTAATAGAACATTGAAAAATATGATGTGGAAAGAGTTTAGTCTGCGTGGATCCTATCGATGGGTGGATATCATCAAACCGCTAGTTCTAAAATATAATACAACTAAGCATCGAACAATAAAAATGAGACCATGCGACGTGTCAAAGCATATGGAGAAAAAGTTACTTTCAACAGTATACAATAATTTAAAGGAATTTCGTATACCTAAATTCCAAGTTGGAGATTTTGTTCGCATAAGTAAATATAAGCATGTTTTTGAAAAGGGCTATACACCAAACTGGACTACTGAAATCTTCAAAATTACAAAAATCCAAATAACGAATCCTGTAACGTACCTCTTAGAAGATCACCTAGGAAAAGCAATAAAAGGTAGCTTTTATGAAATGGAACTTCAGAAGGCAAAATACTCAGATCTTTACTTGGTAGAAAAAATCTTAAAGAAAGCAGGAGATAAAGCTTATGTAAAATGGTTAGGGTTTGCATCAAAACACAATTCTTGGATTAATACAAAAGATATATTGTAATTAAGATATTCAAATACATATTATTTTTTACAAAAAAATTAAAATGAGTTTTAAAAGGTTGTAATGTCTACAGTCTACAGTCATACGTAAATATTCAAGTACATAAAAATGTATATTCAAGAATTAAATTAAACCGCACTTTTTTGAACATGTTTCGCAATTAATTTTTGTTAATCTGTGATAGAGTCTAACAAGGTCCAGTACTTGCTTTGAACATCTTCTGACATCATAACACTCGCAAGTATCCGCTCCGTCTGTTGTATCATCTCTCGACCAAGGACAGCTTACGTAGTGCTCACCAAATTTAGACTTAACTTTCTCCATATTTTTATATAATTTTAAAAAGTTGTGATGTTCTTGAATTCTCATTTTATGATCTTCAAGCAAAATGTTATCATATTCTCTTAAAAACTTCTCAATATTCATCTTAACAGTCTAACTTTCAGAAACATACTAACCATTTCTTGATAATTTTTCTTGAAACTCCTGTGTTTAGGAAATAGCCATTTGATATGTCTGTTTCATCCCCCTTAAATTAACTAATTCCACATCGCTTTTATAGTTATCATCAACTTTCTTCACAATCTCTACTTCACCGTTACTTAGAATTCTCTCTGTTTCAAACTCATGATATTCATAACACGAAATCTTCAATGAGCGTGCTACATAGTTACTATCATAAGTACAACGAATGGGAAGCACAGTTTCATCATCAAATTCAAGCTTGAAGTGTCTATAAAAAGTATATTTGCTCTCAATAATTCCAGCAATTTCCACTTCTTTTTTAATCAGCTCTTGCCTAAAACCCTCAATAGCCTCTTCCACAGTCACAAATTTTCTATTATTATTATTATCATTTCTAATTATCCTTGATGTAGTAGTAGTGGTAATAATTTCATCATCGCGTTCTTGTGAATTAGAGCTTTCTTCTTCGTGGTTATCACTAGCATTACTATAAGTCATCAGACGAAAAGTTAAACCGATTTGTATAGTGTCATTATTGGGTAGACTCAGAGCAAAATTCAAATTACTAGTACTCTTATCTATAAGGTTTACACTTAACGGGATAGGATGACTATTACTATATAGTATAAATAGCGCTAGGATCAAAATATTGATGGAATACCCTTTCATTTTCTCTACTTATTCTTTTTTTAATGTTATTATGTTGCGCTACTCAAAAGAACTGAGTGAATCTTTAGTCTTCTCTTGAATTTATAGCATCCCCTCCTAGTTTTCCTGTTTGTATTTTCATAGGATGATTCCATTTCCAATCATCCTCATCACCAAAGGGACAATTCGGCGGAAAATGATTTGTCGCCTTATATCTAACTGTTCCGGCCTGAGCTTCACCAACTAAGACAATTTCACCTCCTGAGATTTAAGTATCGCTAAGTAAGTATTTCGACTTATTTGATATGATTCTTACCAAAAACCTCTAATCTAACGTGCTGCCAAGGAGTAAAGTTGAACGGAAAATGTAGTACAGGGGGTATAGAATCACCACTTCTCAATTGAAGTACAAGACTTCTGTTGCCATCTTCAGGTGTCATATATAATTCGAGAAGTTTACCAGATTGAGGATTGATATGTATAATTCTAAAATACAGCCAACCGGCTTCACATGCACAATACTTGGATCTCCCCCTAACTGTTTCTGACCAAAACATCTTCTGAACGTAGGTGATATACTGAACACTTTTGAATAAGACCAAAGTATTTATAATAATAGCAAGAGAATTTTTGGGTAGCTTTGATAAATACTTCACTGGATCAGTTGGCTAGGCAGCTAAATTAGATCATTAAATGCTGGTTGATACAGTGAAGTATTTTTTTTTTTTTTTTTTATTTCGGGGTTCAAATCAAAATGAGATTAAAAATTCAGAGAATTATTTGTATATGTGCATAAAAATACAAGGATTATGTTATAACAAAAAAATCTTTATTTAAAAAAGTCTTCACAAGCTTAAGGTACAATTAAAATATGATCCACCTTTCGAAAATGTCACATTGTACGCCTTTCCAATTAATCCCCCATACGTAATATAAAAATCTCCTGTGTTGAGTTTTTCTATGGTCCGTTGAGAAATTCTGGTGAACCGCGCTGGCAAGAACATCTGGTAACTTTCTAAATCAAGATGAACTCTTTCTCCGAACTTCGTTTGCAATTTTTTGCACTGCAGAATTTTATAGGCCTGACATATCTCCATGTTTTTAATAGCCAGCAGAGGTTTAAAGTTGAGTGAGTTTAGTTCCTCTAAGGTTTGAAAGTCTTCCTCTATTGAGGTTTCCTGTGAACTGCCTGAGGTTGTAAAAGACATTATGTTTTACTTTTAAATGCTGTTTTCTTATTGAACACTGCGATCGTACTGACAAATAACCCCCCAATTATGATTCAATTTATAGCCCCTATTTTATCCAATACTCATGGACGGCTATCTACATCTACAGTTTTTTTCTCGGTCAACTACAGTTCCTTTTCAAGACTATTATCAGTCTCAATTTTATCGGGATCTCATAGTCTTAAACCGCGATTTCCTCTATAGAATCAAATCCTGGTTCCCACATATAAAATCAGAATTCTAACACTTGGAACCAAACTATTTCCTGCATATCTAAGATATATTGCCGAAAAAATAAAAATCGGATGTAAAACCGCATTCCCATAAACAATCTCTTTGCAAATATTTCCAATTCAAGAAATTACTACAATACTCTCGACCAACCACCTGCCTTATCACCTAAAACCGCAGCATTTCAGCACCAAGCCGGTGCTCTTAACAATTCTTTCATACAAATTTCAAATAAATTCGCAATTTACACATCTGGGTGCTTATCACAATTCCTTAATACCATTTTACTCCAAGCGATGCTTTTTGCACCCAACTCATTTTTTTCATAACATTTTCTGCACCAAACCCTAAATTTGCATTTTACACATCTGGGTTCTTATCACAATTCCTTAATACCATTTTACTCCAAGCGGTGCTTTTTGCACCCAACTCACTTTTTTCATAGCACATTTTCTGCACCAAACCCTAATGAGCTGGAATCCCCATATCCATACTACTTTTGTCTTATTTCGTGCTATTGTTGTTACTTTTGAAAGTGTTTTAAAGAAAAAAAATTATAAACGCGATGTATTTCAGCCCTTTAGCTATAACAGGATGCTTCACCATAAAATCTATGCTGACTTCAACTTGTTTTTGTTGTTGTAATTTCTACACTAAAATTGCAAAAAAAAAAATTTATAAAAAACTATTGAATTTTATGTTTTAATGAACAACTAGAAAGTCATTATAAAATTTATCATTTTCCTTTTCCTTACACACATCTAACATCTGTCACTTACAAAAACCGAATGAGTAAAATTGTCACTTAATTATCACTTATATCGACATTTGTCACTTAATACGATAACAGTAATACGTCCAAAGTCGTATGTTTTCGACAAATGTCACTTTAAACGACAACCATAATACCATTTTTGTGTCGTAACGCCATTTCTCACTTAAAGTGACAACGATAATAAGGGTGTTAGTTTTTTGGAAACGCCTCGTCCGGCTTGTGGAGCCGGGATATGCCGCTTCCCGGGCGACTGTTCTTACATCTGAGCTGAAGAGAGTGACGCATTTACCTCTTGTATTTATTAATTTGTTTAAGCCAAATTTGCTTCCAGCTGGCATTAACCACTAACAATCGAAGCGAACAACTTCATTTGTAATTTAATATTTATTTTTGATCTTGTCCAATGATTTACTCGAACTTGACATTTTTAGAATCTGTCAGACGCCATAGAAAAATTGTTAGAAAACTTCCTAGCCTTACAATTCTAATAAAATAATAAAAAAAAAACAAAACATCCGTTTCGTCCAGTTTTTCGAGCCGGGATCTGCCGGCTTTCAGGCGACTGTTCTTACCTCTGAACTAACGAGACACATGGCTTTACCTCTAGTACTTTTAAATTTGTGTAGCCTATTAAACCACATTTGCTTCCAGCTGGCATTAAACCCTAACGATGGAAGCGAACAAATAATTCTATAAGTTTTTATTTATTTTTGATCTTGTCCAATGGTGGACTCGAACTTAACATTTTTGGAATCTGTCAAACGGAATACAAGAATTGTTTGAAAACTGATTAGTTTTACGATTCCAATGAAATCATTAACAAAAAAACAAAAAACATCCGCTTCGTCCAGTTTTTGGAGCCGGGATCTGCCGCCTTCCAGACGACTGCTCTTACCTATGAGCTAACGAGACAAATGTCTTTACCTCTAGTATTTATAAATTGGTCTAGCCTATTAAGCCACATTTGCTTCCAGCTGGCATATATACCTAAGTTTTTATTTGTTTTTGGTCTTGTCCAATAATGGACTTGAACTTGACATTTTTAGATTCTCTCAGACCCAATACAAGAACTGTTAGAAAACTTCTTAGTTTTACGATTCCAATTATATCATAAAAAAAAAAAAAATACGCTTCGTCCAGTTTTTGTAGCCGGGATTTGCCGCCTTTCAGGCGAGTGTTCGCCTCTCTGAACTAACGAGACAGATGCCTTTACCTGTAGTGCTTATAAATTTGTCTAGCCTATTAAGCCGCATTTGCTTCCAGCTGGCTTTAATCACCAACGAGGAAGCGAGAAATAAATATATAAGTCTTTATTTATTTTTGGTTTTGTCCAATAGTGGACTTGAAGTGACATTTTTATAATCTCTCAGACGCAATAGAAGAATTGTTAGAAAACTTCTTAGTTTTACGATTTCAGGAAAATCATAAAAACAAAAACAAAAAACATCCGCTTCGTCCAGTTTTTTGAGCCGGGTTCTGCCGCCTTTCAGGCGAGTGTTCGCCTCTCTGAACTAACGAGACAGATGCCTTTACCTGTAGTTCTTATAAATTTGTCTAGTCTGTTAAGCCACATTTGCTTCCAGCTCCCTTTAATCACTAACGAGGAAGCGAGAAATAAATATATAAGTTTTTATTTATTTTTGGTTTTGTCCAATAGTGGACGTGAACGTGACATTTTTAGATTCTCTCAGACGCAATAGTAAAATTGTTAGAAAACTTTCAAGTTTTACGATTCTAATAAAATCATTAAAAATAACAAAAAACATCCGCTTCGTCCAGTTTTTGGAGCCAGGATCTGCCGCCTTCCAGGCGGGGAAATTTAATGATTCACACATTAGCAGATTTCAATAGCAAAAGTTACACAATTGGAAAATTTAAATGATTCACAAATTAGAAAATTTCAATTTCTTAAGTTGCACATATTGGGAAATTTAATGATTCACAAATTAGAAAATTTCAATAGCAACAGTTACACAATTGGAAAATTTAAAAGATTCACAAATTAGAAAATTTCAATAGCAGAAGTTACACAATTTGAATATTTAAAAGATTCACAAATTAGAAAATTTCAATAGCTAAAGTTGCACAAATTGGGAAATTTAATGATTCACAAATTACACAGTTACACAATTGGAAAATTTAAAAGATTCACAAATTAGAAAATTTCAATAGCAAAAGTTACACAATTGGAAAATTTAAAAGATTCACAAATTAGAAAATTTCAATAGCAAAAGTTACACAATTTGAATATTTAAAAGATTCACAAATTAGAAAATTTCAATAGCAAAAGTTAAACAATTGGAAAACTTAAAAGATTCAGAAATTAGAAAATTCTAAGATTTCTTGCAGAACTTCCCACGAGGATCGGGCTCGCTGGCCCCAGGTGACCATGAAAGCTTCTTTTTTCTTTTTGTTACTTTCCCACGACGTGAAAAATCGCCAGTGGGAATGTACAAAAAGTTTAGACACAGTGCATATGCATGAAATCTGATATGCACTTGTGTCTTGTAAGAATAATATTTTAGGCGAAGACAATAATTGTGTGTCTGTATGTACATACGATTAAGTTTTATAAATTTAGCGGAAAAGCTGTATGTAGGTATGTACATGGTACTGCATTTAAGTAAGTGCACATGCCGAGTGAACGACTGATAACAAAATGCAATTTATGCCAAATTGCATTTTTAAATGGATTTAAAGTTGAAATTAATTTAAAATATTTTTGATTTTCAGGGTCAATTTGTAGTATGCCAATATATTGCATAGGGCAAGATATTGCCGCATTTCTTTTAAGGTTGTGATTCTGGTCAATAGGCCCCTCCCCCCTGGGAAAAAGAAAGTTTTATGCTTTCTGATATAAAACTTTCTTCCTCGACAGCTATGCTAAATTCTAAATATTGAGAAGAAACAGTATAATAGTTGGCTGTAAATGATAAAAAAAAAAATTATAAGATATAGTAAAACTAATAAATATGAAATAAGTGCCGTAAATAATCACTACGTTTAAACAAATTTCCTTCCTCATATATATATATCTTTACAATTCATTATTTTCATTGATTATATTTAAAAAATTAATTTTGTTTCTTATATGAAACTATTATTGTATTCTAGCCACAGTATTGGCGTTTTATTTTTGTTTTCTTGATACCATATTTATTTATATTTATGTTATTATAACATTTATATTGACTATTTCTTTACCATACATATAAAAAAAATGGTACCGTTATATATATACAATTTCGGTTTTTTGTGTAACTATGTTTTATTTTGGAATTTTATTATTATTTTTTTTTATACTATATTTATTTATTTTATCTTATTTACTATATTACACATATACAAGTTAATTTGTTTAAAAAAAAGGATCTACTTTTTATTATAACATTTCTTCCTTATTTGCCTAATCTATAAATTCCAACGAAAAAGAAAAACGGTAATTCAATTACTAAAAATAGTTTAAAAAAAAAAATGTCAGGCCTTTTTCCCTTTTAGTTTTATTCAAACATCATAGATATATAAATATATATATTTTGTCCTTTCATTATTATTTTACGTCGTATTATTTTGAATATCTGTAGCATAATTTCGTTTTTAATTTTGTTGTTGCTTATGGTTTTTTTTACTTGATTTTTGGGAGATGTAGGTATTGGAAATTTAGAGGATCGAAATAGTTATTGTGTTAGTCTTTGTTCGTTATAGTTTGGGTATCTTGTACTTTCCGATTGGAAGCATGGGTCCACGGGATATGTATATGCTAAAATATGTTATATATATATATATATATTCTTCTTTCATTAATCGGAGTAATTGTTATGGACACTTTTACTTTTATTAGTTATTTTCACCGTGGAGTTCTCAGAAGAATTGACTTCTACAATCACATATGGACCTGTCCAGAGTGGTGAGAATTTTTTATCTCTGACTCTGCTTTTTAACAAGACTTTGTCCCCAATATTGAAGGTTTTCGGGGTAGAATTTTTATCGTACTGGAGTTTTGATTTCTCTTTGTTGGCCATGGCTATGTCTTTTGCAATTTTATAGCAGTATTTTAGACGTGCTTTTAACTCGTTTGCATAATTATCTTAATTGTAGCAAACGGTGGCAGGTGATTTTAAGTTATTTGGGATATCGGCTGGGAATCCGTAAAGGAGTTCGCGGGGAGTATAGTTTGTACTCGAGTGAGGGGTGGTATTATAGACAAACATGGCGTATGGGATCCATGTATCCCAGACTTTAGGATACTTCGCTACATAAGATCTCAGGTATTCTAATAAAGTTCTATGACTTCTCTCCCATGCAGCATTTTTTTGTTTGTCTTTTCTTAGGAAATGGCACCTGTCGGGTTGTAATTTTGAATTGAAATCCCGAAGGCGGCTAAATACGTTTGCGAGGCTAATATTGTGGTCTTTAAGATTGTATCCATGGACTGCGATATCGTCCATCTATACGAAACAGTAAATGCCTTGGAGTCCGGAAAGGACGTTATTCATGGCACGTTGGAAGGTTGCAGGTGTACCTTTTAATCCAAATGGCATACGGTTAAACTCATAGTGACCATAAAGAGTGCTAAACGGAGTTTTCGTTCTATCCTTCCCGTCCATGCGAATTTGGTGGAATCCGCTGGACTCCGGTTTTTTGGGAACTAGAAGTAGGGACTATTTGAAGGGCTTATTATCTCCGAATCCAACATTTCATTTATTTGCCGAGTAATTTCTTTCCGGATTGTTTCTGGAAGTCTGTAGGGTTTAGTGTATATGTGTGGTTTATTTGGGACTGTTTCGATTTTGTGCACGGTTGCATTTGTAAATGTTAGGAAATCGCTTTCTAAGTAGAATAGATCGTTGAAATCCTTACAAATTTTTCGAATACTCTCGGCTTCTTCCAAATTACAGTGAACCAATTTAATCAGGGTGAGGAGTTTTTTTATTCTGCCCCTAATTGGATCTCTGTTGGAATCCGTAGATATGCAATCGAAGTCGTTATGGTCAAGGCATTCTGGATTTATGTCATGAATTGCCAGTTCGACATCCTGCTCATTCGTGTTGAGAACTAGGACTTTTGCCATTCCTTGTCATGGGTTGACAATGGTATTACCTATGAACAACCCTTGCTTTACCCCTTTTTTAAAATATACTGATTCCGTAGTTGACGAAGTTGGAATAGTAATAGAGAGATAGTAATGGAGTTGGGGTTGATAATAATAGGAATGTTCAGCGTTATGTGATCATTTAATAAATGTGCATTATCTAATTTAGGTTGGTGTGTATGTCGGCTTTTGTTTTGTTTGAGTGTGTTAAGAATATTCTCGGATTTTGAATGTATGGTTTATTTGTCCTTGCTTCATTTTGGGGTTGTATTGATGGAAAGGAAGTGTTTTTTCTATAATTAAGATTTGGGACCTGGGTGAAGTTGACCTCTTTTTGGGGTATTGTTGTTTTATTGGGACCTTCTGTTCGCTTTCTGAAGTTTTGATCAACCGGATTTGTATTTTCTCTGTAGAAGTTCCCATGGACTGCTATTCTTGCCCTGCATACTTCTAGGGTATCTCCTTATTTTGTGACAATGCCTACATGTTGGAGTAGGGCTGCTTAAGGTGTTAACCTGCTTAGGAGGATTGCTCTTGTTTAGCGCATTAGAAAAACTGTTATTTGGGATTGGCTCTATACGAATGTTTTGTGGACAATTTGGAGCTAAATGTCCCTGCGTCGTGCATTTGTAATAAAACGGGTTCTGTTGTGACTCAGGTGCCTAAATCACAACCATAAAAGTCCATGCACCAATATATTGCCCTATGCAATATATCGATGCATTGCAAAGTTGACCCTGAAAATTAATTTAAATTCATACATTCAAAGTTTCAATTAAAATTTAAAATGCATTTCCATACTGCAACAAAATGCAATTCAGCATATATTGCATTTTGTTATCAGACACACGTTCCAGTCACACCGTAAGCACACTTACCTACATACAGTGTCGTCTTACTCTCTTTTTCCGTATGTACACTGTACATACGTACATTACTTACTTAATCCAATGTAATTGTATGTACATACATACATACAATTATCACAATTATTCGCGCCCTCTTAAAATTAATATTTCAAGACGGGCGCACAAGGGCATATCGGATTACAGTTTTCTTTGATGCATATAGCTCTCATCAGAACTTTTTGAATTTTCTCACGTACGTTTTTTCAACGTCGTGAGAAAATAATAATAAGAAAAAAGAGCTTTTGAGGCGATCGTGGGTATCTGGGGCCATCAAGCCCGTTCCTCGGGGAGTTCTTTCTTTGACCGCCGATGAGAAAAGTCCGGGAGTTGACTTATTAAAAGTATTAACTAGATAAAAATTGTTAAAGAAGATTGTGTTAACCTATTTCTAAATTACAAAAGGAATAAATATTACAAAGTTCAAAATTATTGAAGAAGATTGTGTTAACCTATTTGTTAATTACAAAAGGAATAAATATTACAAAGTTCAAAATTATTAAAGAAGATTGTGTTAACCTATTTATTAATTACAAAAGGAATAAATATTACAAAGATCAAAATTATTTAAGAAGATTGTGTTAACCTATTTGTTAATTACAAAAGGAATAAATAATACAAAGTGCAAAATTATTAAACAAGATTGGTCTAACATATTCGTTAATTACAAAAGGAATAAATATTTGCAAGGTTAAAAATTACTAAAGAATATTGTGTCAGCCAACTGACTAAAGAAACATTATAAAAATCTAAAAGTAAAAGAAATATTGTGTCAGCCTACTAGCTAATCACAGTTGCGTGTTCTCTACTAAGAGCACGACACGTAACCACAACAATTGAAAAAATAATCAACAATAAAAAATCTAAAATTTAGTTGAGAGCGAACTATATTTTAGTTAGAAGTGACATTCAGCCTAAACGCAGTGTTTTGAAAAAAAAAGGAAAAGCAGATTAATAAAATGTTAAATAAATAAATGAAAACAAAAAAAAATAAACACGTATAAAAATAATAAGTGGAGTAAACTAAAAAGAAAAGATTGTTTACAAAAAGAAAAAGAAAAAAAACCCCGGCTAACCTTAATACAGGGTACTTAGAGGAAATTAATAAGTTTAAGCGCAAGAGTGCTCAACGAGGGAATTTAGCGAGGCTTCATCCCTGCCACAATAAGACGTTTGGTAACCCAGAAGGAAGAGAACGAGAAATTGTCACCCAGGACTCGTGACGTATAATCACCATCATCATCACTGTTCCTTAGCAACGACAACATCTACAACGGCTTGGACGTCTACGTATTAACAAAAATAACAACTCTAATTAACAGCAACAACAACGCCATATCTAGCAGAAACTTTCTTCAAGCTAGCATAAAAACAAGATGGAAAAATACAAGATTGCACTTATTCTTTTATATATATATATATATATATATTTTTCTTTTTCTCCAATTATATTAATAAAACACATAGTATACAAATTTTCCCTAATTTGACAAAAAAAAACGAATATTCAAATTCAGCAATCAATATTATGAAAGTAAAATTTCCGAGTCATCACAATCAGAAAATATTTATTAAAAGATATTAAAAATCAATTATAAGTGAAATATATATACATATCTACATATTTTTACAAATTTTCTGTACCATCATAACCAACAAATATCTGCTAAAAAACATTCAAGAACAATGCACAATAATTAATAACAATAGGCTAATAACTCCTCCTAGAAGCGACCTCTGTGGTAAGACTTCGTGAGAGGACTTCATATAAAATCAAATATCGATCCCCTGCGATAGAGCTTCGTATACCTATCGATCAGGAGAAAGCTTTTGGTTGGATAGAGCGATTTTTGCTGATTACTTTTTTTATTATTAACTAAATAAGAAATAAAAAAAAAATAACAAAAAGAGATAAATAAGCATACGTTTTTGCTTTATTGCGATTTTATGACTTCTCTCGCTATAATTTGCAAAAAACAAAAAATTGATTAAAAAAGTTTTTTTCTCTCATTCTCCCTCTACATCCAATTAAAATAAATTAACCCTCTTACTATAGACAAATCCAACAAATTATCCACCTTCTTACTGTGTTTTTCTCACATATTACAGATTACTGAATCACTTTTACTTATACATAATTATTTACACATAACCAACATAACAGCCGGTTATTGCTGTTGAGAAATTTAACAATTTGTGTTCTACTTGCCTACCTTTTCTTTGGTCCATAAAAATTTGCCACGTCTTCTATAGTTTCCCAAATTTAAGCAAATCTAAACCCAAAATTATTCCATAATAATAACAGGCACATTCTATCTTATAGTTTCTCTTTATACATATTTCCACCTAATTCTCCGCCTGTTACTTGACGAACCTATCATGACAGAAGAAAACAAATCCTTCGATGAGCTTTGTTTTTCTCAAGTCCCAAAAACGGCAGAAATTAGACAAATTCTGGCCGATTATCATAGAGCCAATAAAAGCAAAAGGACTTCAGAATTTACTTCTGAAAAACTCCAAAATTTGGAAGAACTGTGGGCTTCATTTAAAAAAATTGAAACCCTTATTCAAGATCATGATGAATTCGATGAGACTCATGATTATTTCAAACAGTCATGTTATGATAAAATAGAAGACTGGGACAAACTTACCAAGGCAACTCTGTCCGACAGGTTAAAGTTTATAACTCTCCATACAGTGCGCAAAAATAACCCGTTTTACATTCCACTTCCAAAAACTTCGCAAAAACAACTGCAGCTGATAACCAGGACAGCACAAACAAAGATCAATCAAATACAGTACAATTTTGATTGCAAGAAGATAGACGAAAAACTTTATCCCATATTATTCAATCTATAGCTAATAATTCACTTCCAATTGCAACCCAGGCATACCTAAACCAAAAATTAAACTCGCTGCACCAATATTGGGACGATTTCGAAGAATCTCATAACGAAATAATCTTGAATGTTGGCCCCAACGACAAAAATGGTGAATACTTCGTGAATGATGTTTACATAAACAAGGAAACATCATTCTCAGACACTGTAATTGCGCTGCAAGAACAGTTGGACTCGAGATTCCAAAATGCAACAAATACTACAAATAATTCCACAGAGCATCACCACAGTGTTTCTTTCAGAGACCAATCAAATTTTTTCCTATCTGACGCGAGAACATTAATTCCCAAATTCAATGGAAATCCAAAAGATCTCCACAAATTCATTTCAAGCTGTGTTGATTCATACCCAACAGCAACGACGGCAAGCGAAAAGCACTCCCTCCTTAGTTTAATAAGGAGTGAATTATCCGCAGAGGCCTACGATATCTTCAGGTGCAATCAAGTTGAAGATTGGCCCACTTTAAAATCAATTATAACTCAAACTTTTGAGGAAAAAATTATCAGTCTCAATTAAATAATTCCAAACAGAGAAGAGAGGAAAGTGTAAAAGACTTTTTGCAGAGATTAAATACAACACTGTCCAAGCTAAATGAAGCAACATATTCCTATACAGCGGACAAAGTGCTCCTACGGTCTTTGTTAAAAGATAATGAGGGTCAGGCTGTGAGAGCAATTGAAAATGGGTTATCCAATCCACAATTACAGACCTTAGCAAATGTGCACTCGTATAAATCCTTTTCTGCATTAAAATCACATATTTTAGATCACGCATCACGTTTGGAGCTCAAGCAAGCTATCTTTCAAACGATTTATAAGACAAATCCAGTCCCTTTCAGACAAAATACGAGTTATAATTTACAATGCTTCAAATGTAATAGACTGGGGCATGCTGCATCAGGCTGCCCAGTCATACAACGCTCCACGTAAAATTTCAACGCAGCTCCAAAGCTAAACTCGCTATTGCAACGTCCTCCAGATTTTAAGAATGCCACATCTCCGTCACAGGTACTGCACCACAAAGAAAAATCACAGAAAACGTTTAACTTACAGACAATGACAAAAGGAAACGATAACCTCTCGCTTCCCAAGTCTTATCCTCTTATATCCATCTCCATCTAAACAAAACACTATTAAACAATTAAAAAGGAAAATAATATCTCACGTTTTTTTTTTATAAATATATATGTAGTTTTTTTTAAGAAAAATAACTAAACATTAATGGAAAAAAATAAAGAGATCTGTAAGCGTAAATAAAATAAATAAATAAATGGGATAAATATGAGTAGCTGGAAGACTACCAAACATTTAGATCTAAATATTATTCGCTTTCTTCTATATTATCTTGGAAGCTTTAAATATAACAAATAAAAGGATTCATTATAAGAATCAGAAAAATAAAGTAAGAAAAGAATTATTTGTAGATAGTATTATGCTTATTATACTTAGTAGCCATTATTTATTTATTAATTATGTACACACTTTAACATATTCCTACTATAAACTTAAGTTAAATTAGAAATCATTTCCAGTAGGTACTAAAATTTAGCAAAATTTGTTTTTTGTTATAAAAGAAAGTTTTCTCCTCAGAAGAATAAAACTTTTTTTTCCCTAGGGGGAGGGATGTTGTGACTCAGGTGCCTAAATCACAACCATAAAGGTCCATGCACCAATATATTGCCCTATGCAATATATCGATGCATTGCGAAGTTGACCCTGAAAATTAATTTAAATTCATGCATTCAAAGTATCATTTAAAATTTAAAATGCATTTAAAAATGCATTTCCATACTGCAACAAAATGCAATTTAGCATAAATTACACATTAGTTATTTAATCCAATCTAATTGTATGTACATACATACATACTATTATCAAAATTATTCGCGTCCTCTTAAAATTAATATTTCAAAACGGTCGCACAAGTGCATATAGGATTACAGTTTTCTTGATGCATATAGTTCGCATCAGAACTTTTTAATTTTCTCTCTCGTGAGAAAACAATTAAAAGAAAAAAGAGATTTTGAAGCGATCGTGGGTACCTGGGGCCATCAAGCCCGATCCTCGGGGAGTTCTTTCTTTGACCGCCGATCAGAAAAGTCCGGGAGTTGACTTATCAAAATTATTAAAGAAGATTGTGTTAACCTATTTGTTAATTACAAAAGGAATAAATATTACAAAGTTCAAAATTATTAAAGAAGATTGTGTTAACCTATTTGTTAATTACAAAAGGTGTAAATAATACAAAGTGCAAAATTATTAAACTAGATTGGTCTAACATATTCGTTAATTACAAAAGGTATAAATATTTGCAAGGTTCAAAATTACTAAAAATTATTGTGTCAGCCAACTGACTAACGGAAGACTATAAAAATCTAAAAGTAAAAGAAATATTGTGTCAGCCTTCTAGCTAATCACAGTTTCGTGTTCTCTACTAAGAGCACGACACGTAACCACAACAGTTCTGCACTTGCACTTATTGAGCAGTGCGAGAAGAGTTTGTCGCTAATTTTGTTGCCTTTGATTCTAGGCGTAAAGCTTGCTCACCAATATATGACGTTATGGGCTTTAATGCTCTATTTTCGTTGAGTTTGGCTAGAGTTTGCAGTTGCTCGCTTATTAACCTCTCTCCAATCGCTCTAATAGCTTGTTTTTCGTTATCCTTTATTAGAGAATTTATTAATATTTTATCCGTCGTATATGAATGGGTGGTTTCATTTAAATGAGCGTGTGTTATATTTATTCATTTTAGGAATTCCTTGACAGGCTCTTCTGTTCTTTGTCTTGTGTTTTGGAGATTTGATTGGAGTACTGGCTTTTCTAGTTTTTCTTCGAATGTTTCGATTAGTATTTGCTTCAAATCTGACCACCTGCTTGTATCATTGTACTAAAATACATTGTAGGCATCTCCAAATAGCTTACTTTTAATTATTGAAAACAGGGTTGTTGGGTCAGTTTTCGGGTGATATGGAGTAGTTTTGAGCCTTTTGATCTTTAGCTGTTTACATACCTTGGCGAACATGCCACCTATGATTAGATCCCTCATCTGCTACGATACTTTCTGGAATCCCATGTCGACAAGCTATTGTTGTCGTGAAGGCTTCCGCTAATGTCTTGAATTCAGTGTTGACTATGGGGATAGCCGCAGAGAATTTGGAAAGGTCGTCTTGAAATGTAAGGATGTGTTTATTTCCAGAATGGGAAATTGGGAGTGCTCCTACAACATCTAGGTACACTCTTTCAAAATGTTTTGAGCTTATGCTTGAGATATTCATAGAAATCTTAGGATTTCTGGATACTTTGTTTACTTGACAAAGTTTACATTTCCTTACATATCTTTCAACATCGTCTGACATGCCAGGCCAATAGAATTGTTTTTTAATTCTTTTAATTGTACGGGAGACGCCCTGGTGGCCTCCTGGTGGTAAAGAATGGAAATTTTTTAGAATTTGTTCAATATCACTGCTGTTGGATAAATACTTTATGGAATCTTGATGAAGTTTTATATTTATTTTTTGGTTATTGAAGACCTTGGTAAAAATATTTTTAATAGCTGGTAGATTTTGTTGGTCTAATACTGGGAAGGAGATATTTATTTGACTTAACTGATTTGCTTCTGTATATGAGCAGATCGCAGTTAAAATCTTTTCAATGTCTAATCTATCTCTTTGAGATCAGCAAGTTAGATTTACTTTTGAAATGATTACTGTGGAGTCTTTCTTCTTAAAGAAGTTCAGTTCGTTTTCCAGTAGAGGTGGTGTGTCTGAAAGTTTAATTTAGATTTTAAAACTCTTTCAAGTTCTGTATATTGCATGGGCAAAATGGAAATTTTGTGGTTATAATTTTTAGTTAAAAGTAATGGAAATTGGTCTCAGTTATTATCACTGAGGAACTGTTTACTACTGATAAATATGGATTTGGAATAGTAATATTTGGATTGGGTGTATCTAAATTCGCCTGAGCTTTGGCCTGGTTCCTGCTTACCACATTTAAATAGGTGTTGGGTTCCGTTGATTCTACGGAATTTTTTGGGATAGCCCTACTGAGAGCGTCTGCATTTGTGTTGAGTTTTCTATGTTTATGAACTATTTTATAGTCATATTCCTCAAGACGTATTCTCCATCTCATTAGTCTTGAGGAATGATCCGTAAGATTCATCAGTCACACTAATGGCTTATGGTCAGTTATGATGGTAAACTGTCTCCCATAAACGTATGACCTGAATTGCTCAACTGCGAAAACAAATGCCAAAAGGTCTTTTGCGATTGTTGAGTAACGAGTCTCTGCACCATTAAGGACTCGACTCACGTAGGTGATTGGATGATCTTCTTGATCATTTACTTGGGAAAGAACTGCTCCGATGGCGTAGTCGCTGACACCAGAGGTGACAAAAAATTCTTTGCCGAAATCCAAATAGGATAAAATTGGTGATGATATTAATTTGTTTCGTAATTCGCAAAATGCTTCATCGCAAATTGCATCGAACTTGAAAGGTGTATCCTTCTTCAGAAGATTAGTAAGGGGCTTTGCAATTTTGGAAAATTGGGAATAAAGCGGCGATAAAAGCCGACGAAACAAAGGAAGCCTTTAATATCCTTTTCCTTCTTGGGTCTGGGATAAGACGGAACCGAATTAATTTTGGCCGGATCTGGCTTGACTCCATTTTCAGTTATGATGTGCCCTGGATACATTATTTCTTTTCTTAGGAAACGGCACTTGTCGGGTTGTAATTTTAAATTAAAATCCCGAAGGCGGCTAAATACGTTTGCGAGTCTAATATTGTGGTCTTTAAGATTGTATCCATGGACTGCGATATCGTCCATCTATACGAAACAGTAAATGCCTTGGAGTCCGGAAAGGACGTTATTCATGGCACGTTGGAAGGTTGCAGGTGCACCTTTTAATCCAAATGGCATACGGTTAAACTCGTAGTGAACATAAGGAGTGCTAAACGCAGTTTTTGCTCCATGCTTCCCGTTCATGCGAATATGGTGGAATCCGCTGGCGAGGTCTAGCGTTGTGAAATATTGGGACTTACCCAAATGATCTAATATGTCTGTAATATTAAGTAATGGGTAGGCGTCGCCGATAGTAATGTCAATTACTCGGCGGAAATCTACAACGACTCGCCATTTTTTATTCCCATGCTCATCCGGCTTTTTGGGAAGTAGAAGAAGGGACTTTTTGAAGGGTTTATTATCTCCGAATCCAACATTTCATTTATTTGCCGAGTAACTTCTTTCCGGATTGTTTCTGGAAGTCTGTACGGTTTAGTGTATATATGAGGTTTATTTGGGACTGTTTCGATTTTGTGTTCGGTTGCATTTGTAAATGTTAGGAAAAACCCTTCTAAGTTGAAGAGATCGTTGAAATCTTTATGAATTTTCCGAATACTCTCGGCTTCTTCCAAATTACAGTGATCCAATTTAATCAGGATGTGCAGTTTTTTTATTGGATCTCTGTTGGAATCCGTAGAGATGCAATCGAAGTTGTTAAGGGCATGGCATTCTGGATTCATGTCATGAATTGCCAGTTCGACGTCCTGCTCATTAGTGTTTAGAACTAGGACTTTTGCTATTCCTTGTGATGGGTTGATTATGGTATTACCTATGGCTTTACCTCTTTTTTTAAAATATACTGATTCAGTAGTTGACGAAGTTGGAATTTAAATTATGGATTCAGGGCGAGCGGGAATTGTAATAACTTTATTATGTTGTTTGTGCGATTCATTTCGGTTTTCATTGGATTGGAAAATATATTCCGTTTTTTGTAGAATATTAGTTTTGGGGTACTTTTCACGTTTTGTGTTTAAATCCGGTGAAGTACTGGGTAACCTGCTTTTAATAACACTTGCATTGTTTGTTTCAGACTTCTTGGCATGGTTATCATATCTAAGATATATATTTGGATAATATGAGCGATATTGCTCTGTTATGGCCCAATGTACGGAAGATTCTTCCAGCAGCCAAGGGCGCATTCTAGTGAAATAATCAACATTTGCTAACAATAACCTCGCATGGTATTGTTCTGCAACTGCCGGTTGTTTTGCTGATTAGCCCAACAGCTGGCTGCGATGAGCGCTTAGTGGAGCAATCGACGATTACGGTAATAATTTACTTCGCATGGTAATTATTATGTAAGGCGATTGTTTACTACTAAGCGACTCAGGTGCGGCAACCGGTAGAACAAACGACAAGGTTGTTGTCGTTTGTTTACATCCGCGTTGCAAGTAAAAGCTTACTTCCGAATATCGGACATAAAAAGACTAGTGACTGGTCTGGCGTGTGCCGTTTTTTAGTTATCAGTCGCGAGTTAACTTTGTCATCGAAGTATCATGTTTCGGTTCGGATTAGTTGTAAAGTATTAAGATAGGTCAGTGTGTTTTCACGTAATAAAGAATTATGTTTTAAAGTAATTTGAACGTTGTTCTTATTTGAATAAAGTTTACCGTGATTAATTAAGTCGTTCTTATTTATTTGATGGTTTCGTGAGTTTTATTGCTTATTGCAAGAGGGCGTGACAATTTGGCGCAGCCAGTAGAAAAGGGATACCAAGATAGTTAGGGTGATATTGTTACAGCTTAGGTTTGATTTTATAAAAATATAGATCTTGTTTGGGTGTTTCTTTTTAATAATTTTAGTATACAAAAACGCTAGATATTAATGAGTTGGCTTGTTTGTCCTGGTTTCATCGAAAAGTGAAATTTTTGATTTGAATGCAATTACAATAACCCGTGAAGAACCAACGGATTTAAAATATATATGATGGCAGATTCATACGAAAAGATTATGAACATGGTGTCTAAATATGTGCCATTGTTTTCGGGAGAAAAGTCACCAAAGTTGGCAAAGGAGGTATTTCGTTTCCTCAATTGCAATAAGGACTTGCACGACCGTCTGGAACCAGCAGAGCAAAGCATTTTTATTAAATGCATAAAGTACCGCTTATTACTTAATAAGTTCACATGAGCCAAAGGACTTTGCCTCTTTACAACAGGCGATTAAGACAGCCTACATGCCACGGAAATCTTTCAGTGAGTTACGCACTGAAATGTTAGCATGTAGGCAGAGGCCGGGTGAAGATATTAGAGAATTTGCAGATGGGATGGTGGAGCTGCTGGATTAGATTAAGTCTTCGGTATCAGCTAAATATCCAAAGATGGATGGAGGCTTGATAGCCGAGTTGGAGATTGACGCAGTAACAACTTTCAAAGCCGGTGTAAGCAGTCAAGCCACTCGGGTTTACCTAACCGGAAAAAGGTTTGGTACATTTGAAGAAGTTCGAGAAGGTGCTCTTTACTTCGAAAGAATTTCAAAAAGGATTGAAGCTATGGTGCCTGGAGTATGGGAAAAAGTACCACAATACTCCAGCGAAACACCACAGGAAAGCTGGAAGGCTGGAAATATTATCAATGTAAGCCAGAAACAATTCCAAAAGCAATTTGAAGTAATCCAAGCACCAACAATGAACTGGGAATCTCCAAGAAGGACCAGTCAGCAATCCAGAGTTGCTAAACGCTTCAAATGCTGTCAGCCTAGGCACTTTGCTAAAGAATGCCAGTGGAGAAAGCAGCTTCCTTACTGGACTAAATGTCAGGAATATGGGCACGAGATATACAATTGCCAAATTCATCGCGTAACAGTAGCCAACTGCGCAAGTAGTATTCAAAATAACTTCCATCCAGGAAGGGAGGAGCTTTATTGCCAATTCTGCAGAACACGCGACCATTACACGGATATCTGCGTAAGGAACTATTTAGCAGATAGAGAAACAGAAAATTTGAATCCCAGTAATAAATTTATCATCACAGTCGCATCAGATATAGCAGTAGGAGGTACGTTTAGGCTTTTATTAGATACGGGATCCACATGTAGCTTAATGAAGCTCAATAGGATAAAAGGAGGAAGGGAGGAGCTTTATTGCCAATTCGGCAGAACATGCGACCATTACACGGATATCTGCGTAAGGAAGTATTTAGCAGATAGAGAAACAGAAAATTTGAATCCCAGTAATAATTTTATCATCAGAGTCGCATCAGATATAGCAGTAGAAGGTACGTTTAGGCTTTTATTAGATACGGGATCCACATGTAGCTTAATGAAGCTCAATAGGATAAAAAGAGATACATTCATACACACACAACATAAAATAAGAATTGGAGGACTATTTGGAAACGCGAAAAGCTTCACAGGTACTTGTGAGGCAAAGTTACTGTTAGCTAACGGTCATCAGGTTTGCCAATTTAATGTCATTGGTGACACTGACTCCATTCCCGCCGATGGTACCCTTGGATTTCCTCAGTGACAAAGCTGTGATCGATTGTGTAAATAGGAAATTGTGGATTCAAGATGCCAACGAATTGCAGAATAGTTCCGTTGTTTGAAATGTCATAGCTAGTGTTCCAGTGGTATCCAATATTTACAGTCCAAGAAATCAGTTCGAAGTAAAATAGATGAGGCTTACAAGTACATGGCAGAAAACATCAGACCACATATCAGTAATCCAGACAGCAAATGGAAAGATACAAAATGCAGTATAGAGCTAGCTTCAGGACAGGGAGACAAAAGTTTACCCATATTGGAGGAGCCATTCCGGCCACAACTATGGGAGAAGACTCGGACTACAGCTTACGATAGTGCGAGACTTCACAATGCAGGAATTGAAGATTCTAGCACGGAGAGAAAGAGAAAACATGAATATTATGACCACAGCGGAAATGGGCTGCAGGATGGATGTGCATTTGTAAGAGTTGCTAATGCAAGAGCCTATCCGAAAAAAAGCATGAATTCCTCCCATGGACACTTGAAACCTCACAAGTTTGACAGACGATATACATGGCGCTACAATTTCTTTCCTCAACTGGGGAATGCCCAGGGGATAAAGGAAAAGGGTAAGTTAACGATGCCAAAACATATTTGTCAAATAGGTATAGTAGCTCCGCCGGACAGAAATAAGACTAATAGGACAAATCTTACGCCAAATTTGACCGGGCTGTACAAAGTATGTAATGGTTATGACCCTGGAATAGGGTTACGTAATCAAAAAGATTTCCAACAAATTCCCTCTAATTTCAGAAGAAATTCGATGAGCGGAGTTTGGTAGTCTTTGGCCAGGAAGAATGGAAGAATATGGAAGGAGGTATAAGTGGATCCAATATAAGGTTAATTTATAAATTAAAAGGTAAGGAGGTAAGCAAATGGTTTTAGAAAGACGCCATAGTCAGATTTGAAAACAAGAGAAACTTGAAACAAAAATAGTTATTTAATTACGAGAATTTAAAAAAAAGAAGAATAAGAGCTTTAAAGTAAACAGAAAATTGAAAGGAAAAAATGAATACCAGATTTAAAAAAAAAGATATGATTGAAAAGAAAAGAAACAGAGGATTAAAAAGAAGGAGAAGTTAAAAAAAAATGAAGAAATATTATTTAAAAAAAAAAAGTAGAAGGAAAAAGTTTGTAAATCATTGGCAAAGTTATAAGCAAGATTAGGTTAGAAGAATATATGTATGAAAGTGTAAATATAAGAAATAAATATGTAGTAAATGTTTAAGGCTTAAAACTATAGAATAATGGAAAGACAGAGAAATCGATAAGACCAATAATGTGGGTAGGAAAAGTGTGAATCTTTCACCGTCGCCGACTTTCTTATTTGTATATATTGGCCGAATTCTCAAGGTTGATTTCAAAATCAGGAAGGGACCGATGAAGTTTAAATGCAAAAGAACTTCAGGAAGAGTCAAAAGTTAGATCTCATCTCTAATTACTGCCAGAAAAGCACAGTATACTCATCCTTGCTTAGTTACACCGAGATTGAGATATCTGAGGGATTCAAAGAAGTTAAGTACCCTAGACTATCTAGTTAAATTAAAGGGGTTAAAAATAACGCCAAGACTTTACTACACTCAAATCAGTCAAGATTAAAGTGAAGTTATATACGTATGGCATCAAATTCTAAACATATAACTGAATAAATCAAAAATTTGGGAAACATGCAGAATGCTATGTAGTTGTAGAAAATACATTACCAGATTCATATAGAGAGAACAAGTCTATTCTTTTCATGTATGGGTGGACTCTTGATATAATCGGGAGAACTCCATCGTACACTTAGAAATAGTACAAAAAATATCTAACAAGATTCAGAGGTCAATGAGAATGAGCATAGGAAAGGAAAAGTCTCCAGCACGGCTAAAGGAAACAATGACCATTCGTACAATGAGCATTCGTTTAAGCAAAACAGCTCAGGCGTAAGTTGATAATCCGTTCTACCCAAAATCCCGCTATTGGGAATACATTTTAACAATCCCGTAGAGAGCAGCCCCACAAAGAAAAAGAGGACTTAGTTTATCCCACGGATATGGTCTAGCCACTGAATTATAACAATGGACTGAGCGATTTGCTATTTCATGTGGCACAAAAAATATTGTGTTTCTGTACATCACCATTAGAGCACCCTTTAAAACGATTACATAAAAAACATGTAAAACTCAACCAATAAGATGAAATTTTACATCCGAAAATCGAATTAAATTAAAAAAATATATTTTCTTGTGCCCAAGTGATATTTTAATCGCTTATAAGGAATTAAACTAATTCCGGCTTTAATTTTCAAAAGTTATTCTTAACTGAATCCTGCTTATGGGCAAGAGAGACGGAGCATGGTAAACACTATCTTTACCTTATTCCTTCTGCGGTGATTGCATCTGTAGCCAGCATAAAAACATCAAATGGCATAAGCAAACGTTCCTGAATGCAATATTTTGTGTTGGTAGCTCCAACTCTGCCATAGGGCGAAAGAGAGAACTATAAAACTTGTGCCATGCTTTCCTATAGGAAAATTACAATACGCTCAGTCCATTGTTATAAGTCAGTGGTAGGCATGCAGAGGGAAAATCCATCCGTCGCAGAAACATTATATTATCTCTGCTTTTAATTTTCAACCGATCTATGGATATAGTTGATTCAGTGATTTGAATTTAATATTCTATAAAAATAATTTCATTTCATATATGTACGTTAAGAGAATATTGTAGTGATTTTGCTTTTTTGAATTAACGACTATATAGACATGGCAAAATGTTGAAGGAAAAACGTAGAAGACCGTCGAAGTATTATTCGGGAAATCTTCTTGATATAATCACAAAATATAAGTCAGTGATAATTGTGTTTGATTAAGCTAGTTAATAGGAAATAATTGTAGTGGGAAAACATCTTATATGAACTACGATGTCGAATGAAATAAGCAATATTCTTAAACCCGGTTCAATTTATTCAGTAGTAGTTAATGACAGACACCACATTAAAGTGCTGTGAATTGTTAGGAAAGGAGTTCAAATCGGTTTCACTTGATAGTACGTTGGAAGATTCGTTAGATTCTAGTTTACCAGAAAATTACGCAGTGATTTTAACCTTCACAAACAGAATTTAATGAACTAGCAACCGAAAAGAAGCATAAATATACGGATAATAAAGGAAAAACGGTGGCTTCAAAGGTGAGTTGGTTTTCATTTTCACTGTACAATAGAAGGTATGAACTCAGGGTGTCCAAAAATTCAATATTATTATAATATTAGGATATTCACTCAAAATCGTAGCTTATGTAATTCTGATATTCTAACCCAAAATTCCGCAAATTTCTACATGTCACTCCCGAAATGTGTTCTTTTTTACTATTTTCGATTATCAAAGAAAGCGTTTTTCGTTTTATACCCTAGATGAAATCTATAGGGTATACTGAGAAATAATGATAGTAGAGAAAAATGGAATGGACACACATGCATAAAATTAAAAGTTATTTTGATTTTTGCATGTCCGCCCGTCCGGTCGATAACTCGAGAATGCGTTCGCATAGAGGGCTGAAATTATGCTCACATGCTTTTTAAAAAAAAAAAGTAAATTTAGGTTCGAAAATGGGGCGAATTGGGCAAGTCCTCTGTAGGGTTACTATACAAAAATTTCTTTTCACTATTTATGTGGGGACTGCCTGAGAACGCGTCGACGTAGAGGACTGAAATTTAGTACATGATGTCTCCATAGCATTAGTAAAGTAAGTTTCAAAAACGGATCAAATCGAGTAACTCTTTCTTGGTGTTGCCTTATAAAAATTTTGGTTTCTCACATATGCTGTGAAAACGATCAGCCCTAGACGTTTTTCTTGTACTGAAAAGTTCTTCAGAATATGAAGTCCTATGAAATTTGTTATGATCAGTTTTGCTGTGCGACCAGCCGTTCTAGAAATATATGTGAAAGACCACTTCAAGAATCAAACTTGCGCAGATGGGTGACCATACGAAATTACAAACGAACATTCCTCTAGGGTATCATAAGAATTGGTCTTTTTACTTGTTCCTTCATAAAATTCTTATTTTACAATAGTTTTAAATTTTTTTGAATGAATCTCAAAATTAGTATCATGAAAGTTTTATTTTTAATCAATTCTACTATGAATATAATATACATTTTCAACAACGAAAAATCAAACCGCAGTCCTTTATTTTCTGACCTTAATTGAGTTTATTTACTAAGAAAAGTGGCGCCTCAATATACTTTTCAGCGGAACGTAGTCTGCATTCGTTAACCTTTTCGATGAATATACCCTTGTGCTCTAGTATAGTTGGAACTCATGTTAAAATCCCAATCTGTCCAGAATTTTTTTTCATGATCTAGTGTATATTGTACAGGGTCTTTATTATTACTATGCATTAATTTCCTAGGATATGATAAGTTTGGCGAGAAGTTGGTTGGGAAGGGGAGGTTTTGAGATTTTGGGTGCTTTTTCTCTTATCACCGGCCGTAACTTTGTTGTTATACACTCTATGAAGACCAATTTCTCTCAGGTGATGAGAAGCCACTCAAGCTTTCCAATAAATGTCCAATATATCCACCCGTCTCCCGCCAACCCCTTAAGGACAAAAATAATTGCATAGATACTCTTAATTTTTTTAAATTTTAATGATTTCTCCAGCAAAAGGTGTAATAACTATATCATTTTCTTGCAAGATTAGGGAAGCTCGGAAAGCTCATTTGATCCTACCTAAATGCAACCATTTTTAAGAAAATCCTGTTTTTCTACCTGTACCTCATCCTTTCTGGGAGCATTGTCTGGTATTCACAATAGAAATTTGCAGGAACTGCTTCCGGTAATTGTAAGGTAGAAATAAGGCTGATGACTTGGACCGGGTAATAAGATACCCGTGCGCTCGAGACCTCAGTTAAGATATCATACCCGTGTACGCACCCTGGTATTACTCCTGTAACTCTATTCGCGTAGTATCCTGGTAACTGGGTCGTTATGCCCGGAAAATACCCCAATGGAGGTACAGGAGTATAACAGTTATACCCGGATACTTCCCTAATAGAGGTACAGGCGTATAACCACCCAGTTATACCCGGATACTACCTGAATAGAGCTACATGAGTAATAGCCGGGTAATACCAGAATCAAGTAGTTACCGGTGTTAGATTCAGTTTAATTTATTTTTGATTTGTTACTTGTCCCATATTTACGTACGTAGGTCATTGCAATTTTTTTAATTTGCTACTTGTCATATATTTAGGCACGTAAGTCATTGCAAATGTGGAAGCCAGTTAAATTTCACTATTTTACGTAGTACAGAGAATGACATATTATTGAAAATCCAATGTTCTATGACAAAAGGAGATAAAAATTGTAGTAAGAGACAATTCCAAGGAGAAATACGGGATCGCGTTTTGGACCAAATGGGACAGAAATCAGCTGAATTGTATAGGACCGCAAAAGCGAGAAAGAATATGAAAGAAAGCGACAAAGTTCAGCAATCACGTTTGTGTAGCGGGAGTGTATTGAGGAATGCAAAAAGTCAAAGGGCACATAAGGCTATTTAGACCCGCATCCTATCATGGCTATTGGAAAAGTGAAAGGGGAAGTTGGAATCGGAAATTATTCCCTTGCGTTTCATATTTGTTCCAGTCATCATTATAACAATTCGATAAAATCAAGAGGATCCAAACTATGTATCGATTCCTGAGGAAGAAAAATAAAATACATTCTGCATGCTGATGGGCAAGAATCAGGAAATATTTTTTGTACATTGGAGTAGCTAGCTGTGATCGCGGATAATGCACAGCAGATACTTTGATTTCGGAATCCCACAACACAGTAACAATTATATCATGACTTCTGGAGTGGATACAATTAGGAGCTCATTTTTCAGAAGAAGTGGTAATTACTATGTTATACATTATTTGTTTCATATTTGAAGCGTTTCAAATGCCGCCAAGTCCCAAGAATAAAAATATATTTTTTAATTATGGGAAGTCGCTTTCACACATTATTTCATGAGTAAATCGGAAGCTAAGGCTTGAATTTTATTCCTTCGAAGGATACTAGGTACTACTACTTATTTAGATCATAACGTTTTTTCGCGATTTTAAAAAATGCTATAAAATTGTCGGGTTTTTCAAACTAGACACCTCTTTTGTAGATATTCAATAAAATCCATTTTATTTTTATTTATTAAAGAGCTTTATTAACCACAGGCTTGTGATTCGTCACATGCTTTGCTAAATTGTTGTTGTTTGGCTTTTACTGGTTATTATTCGGTTGAACAGTATGCTAATGCTTGCTCGGGAATTAATATGCCTCGAACTTACATGCGAATCGATATAAAAAATTGGGCTGATGGTTTCAAGACAACACGTCTTCCCGTGAAGATATTTGCTGAAGTCAAGACCACACACAACGGACTACACTCATCAAGAAGCAGCCAGGAGCAATCACAGTAGTATTAGAGTTATTATGGGTATTACTTGTCTTTGTAAAAATAGAGCATTATAAACGTCAATAGATTTTAGAAGATAATAGGAATCGAATAGAAAATATTGTAAAGAGGGAACATTTTGTTAAGCAGCATATGAGCTAAAAATTATTAGTGAAAATAAAACAAATGTAATCAGAAAGATGTGATAGATGACATCAAAATAGAGAAATAAGGAAATTAAAAGAAAGATGTTAAAGTGAAAATTGTAAAGTAAAGAAAAGTATAAGTAGAAAGAAAATTGTTTGTAAACAAATAAGTGTTAAGTTTATTGGATAAATAAGTATATCAAAATTTGCCGATGATTGAGAATGCAAAAGATAAATGAAAGGGATATATTATAAAGTAGTTAAAAGGAAGTAGTAAAAAGATATTAGTTAAGACAATTCTAAAAGGAAAAAGCTAAGAAAAACAAGGTATAAGAAAGAAATTAAAAAAAAATAAAAGGGATAAATAGTTATTGGAAAAGTGATCAATGTTAAGTGTATAAGGAAGTACATTGTAAGGAAGAAAACGGTAGAGTATACTTTTAATGTGCAAGAAGATTATATACTAAGTATAATATTATAAGGCGTTGAATTAATTAAGAATTTGTTTTTATAGAAAATCACGAAATTTTAATTTAAAGAAAAAAAGAGGTAAAAGTAATTTTCGGAAGACAATATAGATATGTTGTAAAAAGATAATAAGAAAGAAATTAAGTATGAGAAGAAAATAAAAAGAGAAATGAAATGTTCATATGTTAACATCTGTATGTAAAATCGAAAAATATAAGGAAATGTAGATAGTAAATATGTAATGATTTAATGTAAAGAATCTGAACCGAACAAGGATTAAAATATTTGCAATTTTTAAGACTGTTGCACTCTCCAGCTCTAGTTCCCTGCGGAAACTAGTTTTTCCAAGGGGGGAGGGATGTTATGGCCCAATATACGGAAGATTCTTCCAGCAGCCAAAGGCATCACAGCGAAATAATCAGCAATTGCTAAACAATTTACCTCGCATGGTATTGTTCTGCAATTGCCGATTGTTTTGCTGATTAGCTCAATAGCTGGCTGCGATGAGCGCTTAGTGGAGCAATCGACGATTATGATAATAATTTACACCGCATGGTAATTATTATGTAAGGCGAGTGTTTACTACTAAGCGAATCAGGTGCTGCAACCGGTAGAACAAACGACAAGGTTGTTGTCGTTTGTTTACACCCGCGTTGCAAGTAAAAGTTTACTTCCGAATATCGGACATAAAAAGACTAGTGACTGGTCTGGCGAGTGCCGTTTTTTAGTTATCAGTCGCGAGTTAGAGTCAGTCGCGAGATACTTCACAGTATCATGTGTCGGTTCGGGTTAGTTGTAAAGTATTAAGATAGGTCAGTGAGCTTTCACGTTATAAAGAATTATGTTTTAAAGTAATTTGAACGTTGTTCTTATTTGAATAAAGTTTACCGTGATTAATTAAGTCGTTCTTATTTATTTGATGGTTTCGTGAGTTTTATTCATTATTGCTAGAGGGCACGACAGCTCTATGGGATAGGATGAATGACATTGCTTTACCTCTAGGGGAATGTACTTGTTTTTATAATTGATACAGGCGTTGTATCTGGACAAGAAGTCGTGGCCAATTAGGCCGTCATATGCCAAGGCTGGGTGTTCCCTTACTATTTGGAAGGGATGTTCTATTAGCAAATTTTCGTTTCATATATCTGACATTTTTGCCAGTATTAATCCTTCTGTAGTTACAGATTCCGTAAATAAAGTATTTGTCTTGCAAATTGCATCTTTATAGTAAGTGCTACCTGCTTTCAGTGTATTGAACTTTATGAGGCTAATTTCTGCTCCTGTGTCTACGAGGAACGTTGTTTCTTTATTGGAGTACACATTGGTAGATAGAGGGATAGTAATGGAGTTGGGGTTGATAATAATTGGAATTTTCAGCGTTATGTGATCATTTAATAAATGTGCATTATCTAATTTGGGTTGGTGTGTATGTCGGCTTTTGTTTGAATTTTCGAGGGGCTGCCAACTAATCCCTCTCGCCTTGATTTGTTGTCCGAGTGTGTTAAGAATATTCTCGGATTTTGTATGTATGGTTTATTTGTCCTTGCGTTATTTTGGGTTTGTATGTATTGTTGGAAAGGTAGTGTTTTTTCTATAGTTAAGATTTGGGACCTGGATGAAGTTGACCCCTTTTTGGGGCACTTTAGTTTTAGTGGGACTTTCTGTCTGCTTTCTGAAGTTTTGAACAACGGGATTTGTATTTTCTCTGTAGGAATTCCCATGGTTTGCTATTCTTGCCCTGTATACTTCTAGGGTATGTCATAATTTGTGACAATACCTGCATGTTGGAGTAGGGCTGTTTAAGGTGTTATCCTGCTGAGGAGGTTTGCTTTTGTTTAGGGCATTAGAAAAACTGTTATTTGGGATTGGCTTTATACGAATGTTTTGTGGACAATTTGGAGCTAAATGGCCCTGCGTCCTGCATTTGTAACAAAACGGGTTCTGCACTTGTACTAATTGAGCAGTGCGGGGAGAGTTTGTTGCTAATTTTGTTGCCCTTGATTCTAGGCGTAATGCTTGCTCACCAATATATGACGTTATGGGTCTTAATGCTCTATTTTCGTGGAGTTTGGCTAGAGTTTGCAGTTGCTCGCTTATTAACCCGTCTTCAATCGCTCCAATAGCTTCTTTTTCGTTATCCGTCGTATATGAATGGGTGGCTTCATTTAATTGAGCGTGTGTTATATTTATTCGTTTTAGGATTTCCTTGACAGGCTTTCCTGTTTTTTGTCTTGTGTTTTGGAGTTTTGATTGGAGTACTGACTTTTCTAGTTTTTCTTCGAAGGTTTCGATTAGTATTTGCTTCATCTGACCACCTGCTTGTATCGTTGTACTTAAATACATTGCAGGCATCTCCAAATAGCTTACTTTTAATTATTGAAAACAGGGTTGTTGGGTCAGTATTGGGATAAAGCCGATTGATTCATCGCAACATGACACCAATTTGTGGAGGTCTTTTAGATAGCCGTTAAAATTAGGTTTTAACGATTTAATTTCTGATAGGGAAATATGTGAATTTTTAATTTCTGTGCTTTCATTGTGGAGTGTGATGAGTTATTTCGGGTGTCGTATTGGTAATTAGGGAAACGGGTATCTAGCTGTTCTTGGATTGCAATTACAGCTTCTTCATATTCTGCTTCTGTTTTACAGAAGACATCTTCCGAGAAATCTTTATTTTCTAAATCTTCTGACGTAGATTGCATTTGGAATGTGTTATTGAATTCTACCCAATATGTATTCAGAATATTTAGTTTTTGTTCTACTACTAGCCGTAGGTAAGATATCTGGATTTAATGACTGTTTAACTCGTGTAATCGAGTTAATTTTTGTATTTATAATTCTGTGTATATTTTCGTTTTTTGTCTCGTCTTTTGCTTTATTGGTTTCTGTGTCTTGTGATTTAGTTGGAATTCTTTACGAAGCTCTGGGTGATGGGATATGAAAGGGGTTTTGCTCTGAGATTGATCAATCTTTCGGAAAGTGTTACTTTCATCAACCTGTACCGGTCCTCAGTTTTTTCTGGACACGATTCTTTGAAATAATCGTTATCGGTCGTTAAGGGTTTATGCTGAATTATTTGTTCTTCTGTTTTCTCGAAGGCGCTCCATATTTCTTCGACTTGTTGTAATTTACCGTTCACAAAGGTATTGGTGATAAGCCCCTAGTATTTGCCTAATTGCACTGTTTTTTTATACTTGAGATGAGCAGAGCTCATCGAAAGAAACGATTTCTTCAGTCATTGTAGGTTTTTGAAGTAACAGATGGAAAAATCAGTACAAGTATGATGTAGAGTTTTTTAATATTAAGAATGTCCGTTTCGCTTCGATTTGGTTGAATTTGTGAGGGGGCTTATAGAAAATGTGGCAAAATTGTATTTAAAAGAAACACAGCCGAGTAGAAAACTAATCGTCAAATTTCAAAACAGTAATAAGTTGCGAATCGGTTTGTTATGTGTAATTATCTACATATGGTTAAGCGACGGAAAAGGTATAGACCACAAGTAAATTACTAGGAATCTCAATATACTTATACAAAAAACCAATTTCCATCGGAAGACCACACTTTCCCAGGAAGAAAAGGAATTATCGTTATGTAGCAACATCCATAATTTTCATTTATTTGTTTCTATTTTTTGTTTGAAAAGCACGTTTATAATAAAAGATAGAATTTTCGAATATTGTGTATATATAAAATTGTTTTTTTTTTATTTGATGTCTTGTTTTGTGTCATCGATTAGTAAAATTGGGAATAAGGGGAAGGTAAAAAATTATATAAGGGAAATTATTTGAGTCAATATTTGAGATCAATCCTTCCAATCAATCTCTTTCTACTGACCGATAGGCTCACGAAGTCCTAACGCAGGGGATTGGTATTTATTTTTTGTCGAAGTCCTCTGACCAGCAAGCTTACGAAGTCTTGCCGCAGAGGTCACTTCTAGGAAGAGCGGATTTCAATTTTTCTGTGTTGAATTGAACGTTTCCTTAAATTAAACCGGAAATTCTCAGGAAATGCTTTTGTTAAGCAAGTTGTCTATATAGGTACATTAGAAGAGAAAAAAAATTTGGTAATAGGATAGGGAATTATTGGTATCACTTCTTTTAACTAAAAATCTCTCACTTCTATATTAACTTGCAAAGTAAAAAAAAAATGTATATGTAAATATATATTAATTTGTATAGTTAAACACAAAAAATAAAGGTGATCTATACGTGTTTAGATATATTAATATATAATATATATAATTGAAATATTAGGAAAAGGAAAAATTCTTCACGCTACCTTTAATTATAGTTAGAGTTGCTGGTATATATTTTATTTTTTATGATGATGCTATGTATAGTTGATGGATGTTCGATTTTCATCTTCTTTTGCTTCTTTTTATACTTCCTGGGTTGTAGATATTGGTGGAGAAGTGAACACTAAACGAAACAGAGTTGTTGTTTGGTTGGGCGTACCGTTATCGTCTTCCTTCCAAAACATGTTAATTGAGGCACGGATTAAGCCTCGAAAAATTTCCACGTTGGAGCACTATGGCACTCTGAACTGTTATATATGTTGTTTTAAGGGTACCCGGGATTATTTTGTTGTCCATTGTTATTTTCGTTGATTTATTTATTAATTCAATAGACTTGTGTTTTTATAAATTAAATTTTGTTTGTATTTTTTGTTTATCTATTGTTGTTAATTTGATTTTTGCCAATTTGTTACAGTTTCGGGGTAGGGATTTTATTATTTTATTTAATTTAATTTTTTTTTTTTTGGTTTGTTTATTAAATTTTTTTTTACACCCGCAGCTACTAACTGTTTTGTTTTTGTTTTATTTTTATTTTCCCTGGCACTGATTTGGCGTACCGCTGCCACCAGTTGTTGTGATTTGCGAATTAACAAATTTTTAATTTATTTTTTTTATTTAAACGATTAATGGCACTGATTTGTTATTGAAAGTTCCGCTGCCACCAGTTGTTGTGTGTGTGGGCTTTATTATTATTTAATTTTAATTTTTAACTTTTTAATTTTGATTTAGCTATTTTTTTTTTATTTTCACTGGCACTGATTTTGGGTACCGCTGCCACCAGTTGTTGCCGCAGAATTTTGTTGTGTGTTGCAGCAGAATTTTTATTATTTTCAAAAAAAAATTTATTGATTTATTTCTGTGCACTGATTTTATTTTAAGTGCCGCAGCCACCAGTTGTTGTGTCGTCGTGTGCCGTGCTCTGAGATAGGGAGCACACGACCTAAGACGGGGTTGACACTCCTAATCAAGGCAATTAAACACTTCGCTTCAATTAGAATTTTTTGTTTTAATGATCACTTTCAATAGTTTGATTATGCAAGTTGGAAGATTTAATGATTCACAAATTAGAAAATTACAATTGGAAAATTTAAAATATTCCCAAATTAGAAAATGTCAATAGTTAAAGTTGCACAAATTGGAAAATTTAAAAGATTCACAAATTAGAAAATTTCAATAGCAGAAGTTACACAATTGGAAAATTTAAAAGATTCAGAAATTAGAAAATTTCAATGGCAAAAGTAGTTACACAATTTGAATATTTAAAAGATTCAGAAATTAGAAAATTCTAAGATTACTCGCAACGCACGGCTCGAGGGCTTTTGCAGAACTTCCCCCGAGGATCGGGCTCGCTGGCCCCAGGTGCCCATAAAAGCTTCTTTTTGGGCCATTCCCTTTAACTCGTACACGAATTTGACTGTCTATTTATATATTTCTTTTTTTACTATTTTCGACACTCTCGTAGACCCACTTTACGTCATCACAGCGAGCTGAAATTTGACACACACGTTCATGTCGCGTGACAATTGAATCTATCAAAATATGAACAGGAGATTTCTATGGAAAACCCGAAAAATGGGGAAAAATCATTTGGAAATTTGGTACAAATTTGATAATTTGATTAGTGACAAATCGGTTTCAGGAAAAATGCAGAGTTTTCCGATTTTTCCGAAAAAAAATTTCCGGAATTTTCCGACGCTTCCGGAAAATTTTCCGGTAAAAAAGTTTTCTCAATTATGCAGGATCAAGTTCCCTATCTACTGGCATCATTACTTTGTCCCCGACAATGGTGAAAACTTGCAGAAAAAATCGAGGAAAATTCATATAAAACGCTTTTCCGAGTTTTTCAGACCAAGGAAGCGTTTGAGCGTTTTGCAACCTAAGACAAAGTTGTAGAGCGAAATGAGTTGCATAAAGTTGCCTTTGTGGAAAAATCCGCGGAAAACCCGGTAAAGCGGAAAAAAATCAGACAAATTTTTATCGATATGATTAGTGATATATGTTTCAGGAAAAATGCAGAATTTTCCAGCTTTTCTGGATAATTTTCCGAAAATTTCCGAAAAAAAGTTTTCTCTTCAACAATCATGAAAACTTGGATGAAAAATCGAGGAAACTTCATGTAAATTATTATAAAAAATTCATAGTAATAGGAAAAGCATGTGGAAAATTTGGAATACAGCTAAAAAGCGCTGTTTAAAGCATGAGTTTTTATTTATTTTTTATCTTGTCCAATGGTGGACTCGATCGTGACATTTTTAGAATCTGGCAGAAGCCATAGTTGTATTGTTAGAAAACTTGTTAGTTTTACGATTCCAATAAAACCATTAAAAAAACAAAAAACATCCGCTTCGTCCAGTTTTTGGAGCCGAGCTCTACCGCCTTTCAGGTGACTATCCTTACCTCTGAACAAACGAGACAGATGTCTTTACCTCTAGTACTTATAAATTTGTGTAGCCTATTAAACCACATTTGC
Source organism: Dioctria linearis (assembly GCA_963930735.1). NCBI lineage: Eukaryota > Metazoa > Arthropoda > Insecta > Diptera > Asilidae > Dioctria > Dioctria linearis. The sequence goes on along the minus strand of CAWVNZ010002554.1, from coordinate 59,240 downwards.
TTCCAGCTGGCATTAATCACTAACGATGGAAGCGAGAAATAAATATATAAGTTTTTATTTATTTTTGATCTTATCCAAGGATGGAGTCGAAGTTACCTTTTTAGAATCTCTCAAACGCAATAGCAAAATTGTTAGAAAACTTCTTAGTTTTACGGTTCCAATAAAATCATTAGAAAAAACAAAAAACATCCGCTGCGTCCAGTTTTTGGAGCCGGGATCTGCAGGCTTTCAGGCGACTGCTCTTACCTCTGAACTAACGATCTTTACCTCTAGTATTTATAAATTTGTCTAGCCTATTAAGCCACATTTGCTTCCAGCTGTCATAACCAGTGATGACGGAAGCGTGTAGAAAAATTTGTCAGTCTTTATTTATTTTTGATCTTGTCCAATGGTGGAATCGAACGTGATATTTTTAGAATCTGTCAGACGCAATAGAAAAATTGTTAGAAAACTTCTTAGTTTTACGATTCCAAAAAAAACAAAAAAACAAAAAAAATCCGTTTCGTTTATTTTTTGGAGCTGGGATATGCCGCCTTTCAGGCAACTATTTTTACCTCTGATCTAACGAGACAGATGCCTATACCTCTAGTATTTATAAATTTCTCTAGCCTATTAAGCCACATTTGCTTCCAGCTGTCATAACCAGTGATGACGGAAGCGTATAAATAAATTTGTAAGTTTTTAGTTATCTTTGGTCTAGTCCGATGGTGGACTGGAACGTGACATTTTTAGAATCTCTCAGACGCAATAGAAGAAATGACAGAACACTTCTGAGTTTTATGATTCCAATAAAACCACAAAAAAAAAAAAAACATACGCTTCGTTCAGTTTTTGGAGCCGGGGGTTTGCCGCCTATCAGGCGACTATTCTTACCTCTGAAGTCGCGAGACAGATGCCTTTACCTCTAGTATTTATAAAGTTGTCTAGCCTATTAAGCCACATTTGCTTCCAGCTGGCATTAATCACTAACGATGGAAGCGAACATATAAATCTATAAGTTTTTATTTATTTTTGATCTTGTCCAATGGCGGACTCCAACGTGACATGTTTAGAATCTGTCAGACGTCATAGTAGAATTGTTAGAAAACTTGTGAGTTTTACGATTTCAATAAAACCATTAAACAAAAAAAACATCCGCTTCGTTCAGCTCTTGGAGCCGGAATTTGCCGCCTATCAGCCGACTATTCTTACCTCTGAGCTAGCATTAATCACTAAAGATGGAAGCGGGAAGTAAATATACAAGTTTTCATTTATTTTTGATCGTGTCCAAGGGTGGAGTCGACGTTACATTTTTAGAATTTCGCAGACGCAATAGAAAACTTTTTAGAAAGCTTCTTAGTTTTACGATTCCAATAAAATCATTAAAAAAAAAAACATCCGCCTCGTTCAGTTTTTGGAGGCGGGAACTGCAGCCTTCCAGGCGACTGCTCTTACATATGAGCTAATGAGACAAATGTCTTTACCTCTAGTATTTATAAATTTCTCTAGCCTATTAAGCCACATTTGTTTCCAGCTGTCATAACCAGTGATTCCGGAAGCGTATAAATAAATTTGCAAGTTTTTATTTATTTTTGATGTTGTCCAATGATGGACTCGAACGTGACGTTTTTAGAATATGTCAGACGGAATAGAAAAATTGTTAGAAAACTTCTTAGTTTTACAATTAAAATACAAACATTAAAAAAAACTTCCGCTGCGTCCAGTTTTTGGAGCCGGGATCTGCAGGCTTTCAGGCGACTGCTCTTACCTCTGAACTAAAGAGCCAGAGGTCTTTACCTCTAGCATTTATAAATTTGTCTGGCCTATTAAGCCACATTTGCTTCAAGCTGTTATAACCAATGATGATGGAAGCGAACAAATAAATTTGTAAGTTTTTATTTATATTTGATCTTGTCCAATGGTGGACTCGAACGTGACACTTTTAGAATCTGTGAGACGCCATAGTAGAATTGTTAGAAAACTTCTTAGTTTTACGATTACAATAAAACATTTAAAAAAAAACATCCGCTTCGTTCAGTTTTTGGAGCCGGAGCCTGCCGCCTTTCAGGCGACTATTCTTTCCTCTGAACTAACGAGACAGATGTCTTTACCTCTAGTACTCACAAATTTGTGTAGCCTATTAAACCACATTTGCTTCCAGCTGGCATTAATCACTAACGTTGGAAGCGAGAAATAAATATCTAAGTTTTAATTTATTTTTGATCTTGTCCAATGGTTAACTCCAACCTAACATTTTTGGAATCTGTCAAACCGAATAAAAGAATTGCTTGAAAACTTCTTAATTATACGATTCCAATAAAATCATTAAAAAAACAAAAAACATCCGCTTCGTCCAGTTTTTGGAGCCGAGATCTGCCGGCTTTCAGGCGACTGTTCTTACCTCTGAACTAACGAGACAGATGTCTTTACCTCTAGTATTTATAAATATATCTAGCCTATTAAGCCACATTTGCTTCCAGCTGTCATAACCAGTGATGACGGAAGCGTATGAATAATTTTGTAAGTTTTTGTTTATTTTTGATCTTGTCCAATGGTGGACTCGAACGTGACATTTTTAGAATCTGTCAGACGATATAGTAGAATTGTTAGAAAAATTCTTAGTTTTACGATTCCAATAAAACCATTAAAAAAGAAAAAGAAATCCGCTTCGTTTAGTTTTTGGAGCTGGGATCTGCCGCCTTTCAGGCGACTATTTTTACCTCTGATCTAACGAGACAGATACCTTTGCCTCTATATGTACAAATTTGTCTATCCTATTAAGCCCCATTCGCTTCCAGCTGTCGTAAACAGTGATGACGGAAGCGTATAAATAAATTTGTAAGTTTTTACTTAGTTTTGATCTTGTCCAATGGTGGACTCGAAAGTGACATTTTTAGAATCTGTCAGACGATATAGTAGAATTGTTAGAAAACTTCTTAGTTTTACGATTCCAATAAAACCATTAAAAAAGAAAAAGAAATCCGCTTCGTTTAGTTTTTGGAGCTGGGATCTGCCGCCTTTCAGCCGACTATTTTTACCTCTGATCTAACGAGACAGATGACTTTACCTCTAGTATTTATAAATTTCTCTAGCCTATTAAGCCACATTTGCTTCCAGCTGTCATAACCAGTGATGATGGAAGCGTACAAATAAATTTGTAAGATTTTATTTATTTTTGATCTTGTCCAATGCTGGACTCGAACGTGACATTTTTAGAATCTGTCAGACGCCATAGTAGAATTGTTAGAAAGCTACTTAGTTTTACGATTCCAATAAAACCATCAACAAAAAAAAAACATCCGCTTCATTCAGTTTTTGGAGCCGGAGTCTGCCGCCTTTCAGGTGACTATTCTTACCTCTGAACTAACGAGAGAGATGTCTATACCGCTATATTTATAAATTTGGGTAGCCTATTAAACCAAATTTGCTTCCAGCTGTCATAACCAGCGATTACGGAAGCGTATAAATAAATTTGCAGGTTTTTATTTATTTTTGATCTTGTCCAATGGTGGACTCGAACGTGACATTTTTAGAATCTTTCAGACAACATAGTAGAATCGTTAGAAAACTTCTTAGTTTTACGATTCCAATAAAACCATTAAAAAAGAAAAAGCAAAATCCGCTTCGTTCAGTTTTTGGAGCTGGGATCTGCCGCCTTTCAGGCGACTATTTTTACCTCTGATCTAAAGAGACAGATGTCTTTACCTCTATATTTACAAATTTGTCTAACCTATTAATCCACATCTGCTTCAAGCTGTCGTAACCAATGATGATGGAAGCGAACAAATAAATTTGTAAGTTTTTATTTATTTTTGATCTTGTCCAATCGTGGACTCGAACGTGACACTTTTAGAATCTGTGAGACGCCATAGTAGAATTGTTAGAAAACTTCTTAGTTTTACGATTACAATAAAACATTTAAAAAAAAAAAACTTCCGCTTCGTTCAGTTTTGGGAGCCGGAGACTGCCGCCTTTCAGGCGACTATTTCTACCTCTGATCTAACAAGACAGATGTCTTTACCTCTATATTTACAAATTTGTCTAACCTATTAAGCTACATCTGCTTCCAGCTGTCGTAACCAGTGATGATGGAAGCGTATAAATAACTTTGTAGGTTTTTATTTAGTTTTGATCTTGTCCGATGGTGGACTCGAACGTATCATGTTTAGAATCTGTCAGACGTCATAGTAGAATTGTTAGAAAACTTCTGAATTTTACGATTTCAATAAAACCATTAAAAAAAAAAAACATCCGCTTCGTTCAGTTCTTGGAGCCGGAATTTGCCACCTATCAGCCGACTATTCTTACCTCTGAACTAACGAGACAAATGGCTTTACCTCTAGTACTTATAAATTTGTGGAGCCTATTAAACCACATTTGCTGCCAGTTGGCATTAATCACTAACGATGGAAGCGGGAAGTAAATATACAAGTTTTCATTTATTTTTGATCTTGTCCAAGGGTGGAGTCGACGTTACATTTTTAGAATTTCGCAGACGCAATAGAAAACTTTTTAGAAAGCTTCTTAGTTTTACGATTCCAATAAAATCATAAAAAAAAAACATCCGCTTCGTTCAGTTTTTGGAACAGGGAACTGCAGCCTTCCAGGCGACTGCTCTTACATATGAGCTAATGAGACAAATGTCTTTACCTCTAGTATTTAGAAATTTCTCTAGCCTATTAAGCCACATTTGCTTCCAGCTGTCATAACCAGTGATTCCGGAAGCGTATAAATAAATTTGCAAGTTTTTATTTATTTTTGATGTTGTCCAATGGTGGACTCGAACGTGACGTTTTTAGAATCTGTCGGACGGAATAGAAAAATTGTTAGAAAATTTCTTAGTTTTACGATTCAAGTAAAATCAGTAAAAAAACATCCGCTTCGTCCAATTGAGGAGCCGGAATCTGCCGTCTTTCAGGCGACTGTTCTTACCTCTGAAGTAACGAGACAGATGTCTTTACCTCTAGTACATATAAATTTCTCTAGCCTATTAAGCCAAATTTGCTTCCATCTGTCATAACCAGTGATTCCGGAAGCGTATAAATAAATTTGCAAGTTTTTATTTATTTTTGATCTTGTCCAATGGTGGACTCGGACGAGGCGTTTTTAGAATCTGTCAGGCGGAATAGAAAAATTGTTAGAGAACGTCTTAGTTTTACGATTCAAATAAAATAATTAAAAAAAACATCCGCTGCGTCCAGTTTTTGGAGCCGGGATCTGCAGGCTTTCAGGCGACTGCTCTTACATATGAGCTAATGAGACAAATGTCTTTACCTCTAGTACTCATAAATTTGTTTAGCCTATTAAACCACATTTGCTTCCAGCTGGCATTAATCACTAACGTTGGAAGCGAGAAATAAATATCTAAGTTTTTATTTATTTTTGATCTTGTCCATTGCTGGACTCGAACGTGACACTTTTAGAATCTGTGAGACGCCATAGTAGAATTGTTAGGAAACTTCTTAGTTTTACGATTCCAACAATACCATAAAAAAATAAAAAGCATCCGCTTCTTCCAGTTTTTGGAGCCGGGATCTGCCGCCTTCCAGGCGACTGCTCTTATATATGAGCTAATGAGACAAATGTCTTTACCTCTAGTACTCATAAATTTGTTTAGCCTATTAAACCACATTTGCTTCCAGCTGGCATTAATCACTAACGTTGGAAGCGAGAAATAAATATCTAAGTTTTTATTTATTTTTGATCTTGTCCAATGCTGGACTCGAACGTGACACTTTTAGAATCTGTGAGACGCCATAGTAGAATTGTTAGGAAACTTCTTAGTTTTACGATTCCAACAATACCATAAAAAAATAAAAAGCATCCGCTTCTTCCAGTTTTTGGAGCCGGGATCTGCCGCCTTCCAGGCGACTGCTCTTACATATGAGCTAATGAGACAAATGTCTTTACCTCTAGTATTTATAAATTTGTCTAGCATATTAAGCCACATTTGCTTCCAGCTGTCATAACCAGTGATGACGGAAGCGTATGAATAATTTTGTAAGTTTTTGTTTATTTGTGATCTTGTCCAATGGTGGACTTGAACGTGATATTTTTAGAATCTGTCAGACGATATAGTAGAATTGTTAGAAAACTTCTTAGTTTTACGATTCCAATAAAACCATTAAAAAAGAAAAAGAAATGTGCTTCGTTTAGTTTTTGGAGCTGGGATCTGCCGCCTTTCAGGTGACTATTTTTACCTCTGATCTAACAAGACAGATGCCTTTACCTCTATATGTACAAATTTGTCTATCCTATTAAGCCACATTCGCTTCCAGCTGTCGTAAACAGTGATGACGGAAGCGTATAAATAAATTTGTAAATTTTTACTTAGTTTTGATCTTGTCCAATCGTGGACTGGACAGTGAGATTTGTAAGCTTTTATTTATTTTTGATCTTGTCCAATAGTAAACGTGATATTCTGAGAATCTCTCAGACGCAATAGAAGAACTGTTAGAAAACTTCTTGGTTTTACGATTCCAATAAAATCATAAAAAAAACCAAAAAACTTCCGCGTCGCGTCGGCCAGTTTTTAGAGCCGGTATCTCCGGCCTTTCAGGCGACTGTTCTTACCTCAGAACTAACGAGACAGATGTCGTTACCTCTATATTTTCAAATTTGTCTAGCCTATTAAGCCACATTTGCTTCCAGCTATCGTAACCAGTCATGACGGAAGCGTATAAATAAATATATAAGTTTTTATTTTTTTTTATGTTGTCCAAGGGTGGAGTCGACGTTACCTTTTTGAATATCTCAGACGACATAGTAGAATTGTTAGAAAACTTCTTAGTTTTACGATTCCAATAAAACTATTAAAAAAGAAAAAGAAATTCGCTTCGTTTAGTTTTTGGAGGTGGGATCTGCCGCCTTTCAGGCGACTATTTTTACCTCTGATCTAACGAGACAGATACCTTTACCTCTATATGTACAAATTTGTCTATCCTTTTAACCCACATTCGCTTCCAGCTGTCGTAAACAGTGATGACGGAAGCGTATAAATAAATTTGTAAGTTTTTACTTAGTTTTGATCTTGTCCAATGGTGGACTTGAAAGTGACATTTTAAGAATCTGTCAGACGATATAGTAGAATTGTTAGAAAACTTCTTAGTTTTTCGATTCCAATAAAACCATTAAAAAAGAAAAAGAAATCCGCTTCGTCCAATTTAGGAGCCGGAATCTGCCGGCTTTCAGGCGACTGTTCTTACCTCTGAACTAACGAGACAGATGTCTTTACCTCTAGTATTTATAAATTTGTCTAGCCTATTAAGCCACATTTGCTTCCAGCTGTCATAACCAGTGATTCCGGAAGCGTATAAATAAATTTGCAAGTTTTTATTTATTTTTGATGTTGTCCAATGGTGGACTCGAACGTGATGTTTTTAGAATCTGTCAGACGGAATAGAAAAATTGTTAGAAAACTTCTTAGTTTTACGATTCAAATAAAATCATTAAAAAAACATCCGCTGCGTCCAGTTTTTGGAGCCGGGATCTGCAAGCTTTCAGGCGACTGCTCTTACCTCTGAACTAACGAGCCAGAGGTCTTTACCTCTAGTATTTATAAATTTGTCTAGCCTATTAAGCCACATTTGCTTCCAGCTGTCATAACCAGTGATTCCGGAAGCGTATAAATAAATTTGCAAGTTTTTATTTATTTTTGATGTTGTCCAATGGTGGACTCGAACGTGATGTTTTTAGAATCTGTCAGACGGAATAGAAAAATTGTTAGAAATCTTCTTAGTTTTACGATTACAATAAAACATTAAAAAAAACCATCCGCTTCGTTCAGTTCTTGGAGCCGGAGCCTGCCGCCTTTCAGGCGACTATTCTTACCTCGGAACTAACGAGACAGATGTCTTTACCTCTAGTACGCATAAATTTGTGTAGCCTATTAAACCACATTTCCTTCCAGCTGGCATTAATCAGTAATGATGGAGGCGAACAAATTAATCTAAAGTTTTTATTTATTTTTGATCTTGTCCAATGGTTAACTCCAACCTAACATTTTTGGAATCTGTCAAACCGAATAGAAGAATTGCTTGAAAACTTCTTAATTTTACGATTCCAATAAAATCATTAAAAAAACAAAAAACATCCGCTTCGTTCAGTTTTTGGAGCCGGGATCTGCCGACTTTCAGGTGACTATTCTTACCTCTGAGTTCACGAGACTGATGTCTTTACCTCTAGTACTTATAAATTTGTGTAGCCTATTAAACAACATTTGCTTTCAGCTGGCATTAATCACTAACGATGGAAGCGAGAAAAAAAATATACGGTTTTATTTATTTTTGATCTTGCCCAATGGTGGACTCGAAAGTGACATTTTTAGAATCTGTCAGACGATATAGTAGAATTGTTAGAAAACTTCTTAGTTTTACGATTCCAATAAAACCATTAAAAAAGAAAAAGAAATCCGCTTCGTTTAGTTGTTGGATCTGGGATCTGCCGCCTTTCAGGCGACTAGTTTTACCTCTGATCTAACGAGACAGATGCCTTTACCTCTAGTATTTATAAATTTCTCTAGCCTAATAACCCACATTTGCTTCCAGCTGTCATAACAAGTGATGATGGAAGCGTACAAATAAATTTGTAAGTTTTTATTTATTTTTGATCTTGTCCAATAATAAACGTGATATTCTTAGAATCTCCCAGACGCAATAAAAGAACTGTTAGAAAACTTCTTGGTTTTACGATTCCAATTAAATCATAAAAAAAAAAAAACAAAAAATAATGCGCGTCGGCCAGTTTTTAGAGCCGGTATCTCCCGCATTTCAGGTGACTGTTCTTACCTCAGAACTAACGAGACAGATGTCGTTACCTCTATATTTTCAAATTTGTCTAGCCTATTAAGCCACATTTGCTTCCAGCTGTCGTAACCAGTGATGACGGAAGCGTATAAATAAATTTGTAAGTTTTTATTTATTTTTGATCTTGTCCAATGGTGGACTCGAACGTGACATTTTTAGAATCTCTCAGAAGACATAGTAGAATTGTTAGAAAACTTCTTATGTACGATTCCAATAAAACCATTAAAAAAAAACATCCGCTTCGTTTAGTTTTTGGAGCTGGGATCTGCCGCCTTTCAGGCGACTATTTTTACCTCTGATCTAACGAGACAGATGCCTTTACCTCTAGTATTTATAAATTTCTCTAGCCTATTAAGCCACATTTGCTTCCAGCTGTCATAACCAGTGATGATGGAAGCGTACAAATAAATTTGTAAGTTTTTATTTATTTTTGATCTTGTCCAATAGTAAACGTGATATTTTTAGAATCTCTCAGACGCAATAGAAGAACTGTTAGACAACTTCTTAGTTTTACGATACCAATAAAATCATAACAAAAAAAAAAAAAAACAAAAAAACATCCGCTTCGGCTAGTTTTTAGAGCCGGTATCTCCCGCCTTTCAGGCGACTGTTCTTACCTCAGAACTAACTGGACAGATGACTTTACTTCTATATTTACAAATTTGTCTAACCTATTAACCCACATCTGCTTCCAGCTGTCGTAACCAGTGATGACGGATGCGTTTAAATAAATTTGTAGGTTTTTATTTAGTTTTGATCTTGTCCAATAGTGGACTCGAACGTGATATTTTTAGAATCTGTCAGACGATATAGTAGAATTGTTAGAAAAGTTCTTATTTTTACGATTCCAATGAAACCATTAAAAAGGAAAAAAAATCCGCTTCGTTTATATTTTGGAGATGGGATTTGCCGCCTTTCAGGCGACTATTTTTACCTCTGATCTAACGAGACAGATGCCTTTACCTCTAGTATTTATAAATTTCTCTAGCCTATTAAGCCACATTTGCTTCCAGCTGTCATAACCAGTGATGATGGAAGCGTACAAATAAATTTGTAAGTTTTTATTTATTTTTGATCTTGTCCAATGGTGGACTCGAACGTGACCTTTTTAGAATCTGTCAGACGCCATAGTAGAATTGTTAGAAAGCTACTTAGTTTTACGATTGCAATAAAACCATTAGCAAAAAAAAACATCCGCTTCATTCAGTTTTTGGAGCCGGAGTCTGCCGGCTTTCAGGTGACTATTCTTACCTCTGAACTAACGAGACAGATGTCTTTACCTCTAGTACTTATAAATTTGGGTAGCCTATTAAACCACATTTGCTTCCAGCTGTCATAACCAGTGATTACGGAAGGGTATAAATTAATTTGCAGGTTTTTATTTATTTTTGAACTTGTCCAATGGTGGACTCGCACGTGACATCTTTAGAATCTGTCAGACGACATAGTGGAATTGTTAGAAATGTTCTTAGTTTTACGATTCCAATAAAACCATTAAAAAAAACATCCGCTTCGTATAGCTTTACGAGCTGTGATCTGCCGCCTTTCAGGCGACTATTTTTACCTCTGATCTAACGAGACTGATGCCTTTACCTATAGTGTTCATAATTTTGTCTAGCCTACTAAACCACATTTGCTTCCAGCTGTCGTAACCAGTGATGACGGAAGCGTACAAATAAATTTGTAAGTTTTTATTAATTTTTAATCTTCTCCAATAGTGAACGTGATATTTTTAGATTCTCTCAGACGCAATAGCAGAACTGTTAGAAAACTTCTTAGTTTTACGATTCCAAAAAAATCATAAAAACATAAAAACAAAAAACATCTGCTTCGGCCAGTTTTTAGAGCCGGCATCTCCCGCCTTTCAGGCGCCTGTTCTTACCTCTGAACTAAAAGAACAGATGTCCTTACTTCTATATTTTCAAATTTGTCTATCCTATTAACCCACATTTACTTCTATATGTCGTAACCAGTGATGACGGAAGCGTATAAATAAATTTGTAAGTTTTTATTTATTTTTGATCTTGTCCAATGGTGGACTCGAACGTGACATTTTTAGAACCTGTCAGACGCCATAGTAGAATTGTTAGAAAACTGGTTAATTTTACGATTTCAATAAAACCATTAAACAAAAAAAAACATCCGCTACGTTTAGTATTTGGAGCTGGGATCTGCCGCTTTTCAGGCGACTATTTTTACCTCTGATCTAACGAGACAGATGCCTTTACCTCTAGAAGTTATAAATTTCTCTAGCCTATTAAGCCATATTTGCTTCCAGCTGTCATAACCAGTGATAATGGAAGCGTACAAATAAATTTGCAAGTTTTTATTAATTTTTAATCTTCTCCAATAGTGAACGTGATATTTTTAGATTCTCTCAGACGCAATAGCAGAACTGTTAGAAAACTTCTTAGTTTTACGATTCCAAAAAAGTCATAAAAACAAAAAACATCTGCTTCGGCCAGTTTTTAGAGCCGGTATCTCCCGCCTTTCAGGCGCCTGTTCTTACCTCTGAACTAAAAGGACTGATGTCCTTACCTCTATATTTGCAAATTTGTCTATCCTGTTAACCCACATTTGTTTCTAGATATCGTAACCAGTGATGACGGAAGCGCATAAATAAATTTGTAAGTTTTTATTTATTTTTGATCTTGTCCAATGGTGGACTCGAACGTGACATTTTTAGAACCTGTCAGACACCATAGTAGAATTGTTAGAAAACTTGTTAGTTTTTCGATTACAATAACACCATTAAAAAAACAAAATCATCCGCTTCGTCCAGTTTTTGGAGCCGCGATTTGCCGGCTTTCAGTCGACTATTCTTACCTCTGAACTAAAGATACAGATGTCTCCAGCTCTAGTATTTATAAATTTGTCTAGCCTATTAAGCCACATTTTCTTCCAGCTATCGTAACCAGTGATGACGGAAGTCTATAAATAAATTTTTAAGTTTTTATTTAGTTTTGATCTTGTCCATTGGTGGACTCGAACGTGACATTTTTAGAACCTGTCAGACGCCATAGTAGAATTGTTAGAAAAGTTGTTAGTTTTTCGATTACAATAAAACCATTAACAAAAACGAAATCATCCGCTTCGTCCAGTTTTTGGAGCCGGGATCTGCCGGCTTTCAGTCGACTATTCTTACCTCTGAACTAAAGAGACAGATGTCTTCACCTCTAGTATTAATCAATTTGTCTAGCCTATTAAGCCACATTTTCTTCCAGCTGTCGTAACCAGTGATGACGGAAACGTATAAATAAATTTGTAAGTTTTTATTTAGTTTTGATCTTGTCCAACGGTGGACTCGAACGTGACATTATTAGAACCTGGCAGACGCCATAGTAGAATTGTTAGAAAACTTGTTAGTTTTTCGATTACAATAAAACCATTAAAAAAAACAAAATCATCCGCTTCGTCCAGTTTGTGGAGCCGGGATTTGCCGGCTTTCAGTCGACTATTCTAACCTCTGAACTAAAGAGACAGATGTCTTCAGCTCTAGTGTTTACAAATTTGTCTAGCCTATTAAGCTACATTTTCTTCCAGCTATCGTAACCAGTGATGACGGAAACCTATAAATAAATTTGTAAGTTTTTATTTAGTTTTGATCTTGTCCAATGGTGGACTCGAACGTGACATTTTTAGAACCTGTCAGACGCCATAGTAGAATTGTTAGAAAACTTGTTAGTTTTTCGATTACAATAACACCATTAAAAAAACAAAATCATCCGCTTCGTCCAGTTTTTGGAGCCGGGATCTGCCGGCTTTCAGTCGACTGTTCTTACCTCTGAACTAAAGAGACAGATGTCTTCACCTCTAGTATTAATCAATTTGTCTAGCCTATTAAGCCACATTTTCTTCCAGCTGTCGTAACCAGTGATGACGGAAACGTATAAATAAATTTTGTAAGTTTATATATAGTTTTGATCTTGTCCAACGGTGGACTCGATCGTGACATTATTAGAACCTGTCAGACGCCATAGTAGAATTGTTAGAAAACTTGTTAGTTTTTCGATTACAATAAAACCATTAAAAAAAACAAAATCATCCGCTTCGTCCAGTTTGTGGAGCCGGGATTTGCCGGCTTTCAGGCGACTGCTCTTACCTCTGAACTAACGAGACAGATGTCTTCACCTCTAGTATTTATAAATTTGTCTAGCCTATTAAGCCACATTTTCTTCCAGCTGTCGTAACCAGTGATGACGGAAGCGTATAAAGAAATTTGTAAGTTTTTATTTAGTTTTGATCTTGTCCAATGGTGGACTCGAACGTGACATTTTTAGAATCTCTCAGACGACATAGTAGAATTGTTAGAAAAATCCTTAGTTTTACGATTCCAATAAAACCATTAAAAAAAAAAAAAATCCGCTTCGTTTAGTTTTTGGAGCTGGGATCTGCCGCCTTTCAGGCGACTATTTATACCTCTGATCTAACGAGACAGATGTCTTTACCTCTAGTACTTATAAATTTGTGTTTGCTATTAAAACACATTTGCTTTCAGCTGGCATTAATCGCTAACGGTGGAAGCGAGAAATAAATATATAAGTTTTTATTTATTTTTGGTCTTGTCCAAAGGTGGACTTGAACATGACATTTTTGGAATCTCTCAGACGCAATTGAAAAATTGTAAGAAAACTTACAAGTTTTGCGATTCTAATAAAATCATAAAAAAAAACATAAAACATCCGCTTCATCCAGTTTTTGGAGCCGGGATCTGCCGGCTTTCAGGCGACTGTTCTTACCTCTGATCTAGCGAGACAGATGCCTTTACCTCTAGTATTTATAAATTTCTCTAGCCTATTAAGCCACAATTGCTTCCAGTTGTCATAACCAGTGATGAAGGACCAATAAAATCATAAAAAAAAACATCCGCTTCGGTCAGTTTTTAGAGCCGGTATCTCCCGCCTTTCAGGTGACTATTCTTACCTCTGAATTCACGAGACTGATGTCTTTACCACTAGTACTTATAAATTTGTGTAGCCTATTAAACAACATTTGCTTCCAGATGGCATTAATCACTAACGCTGGAAGCGCGAAAAAAATATATATGTTTTTATTTATGTTTGATCTTCTCCAAGGGTGGACTCGATTGTGACCTTTTTAGAATCTGTCAGACGCCATAGTAGAATTGTTAGAAAACTTCTTAGTTTTACGATTCCAATAAAATCATTTAAAAAAATCAAAAAACATCCACTTCGTCCAGTTTTTGGAGCCGGAATCTGCCGCGTTTCAGGTGACTATTCTTATCTCTGAATTAACAAGGCAGATGTTTTTACCTCTAGTATTTATAAATGTGTGTAGCCTATTAAACCACATTTGCTTCCAGCTGTCATTAATCACGATTCCAATAAAACCACTAAAAAGAAAAAAAAAATCCGCTGCGTTTATTTTTTGGAGCTGGGATATACCGCCTTTCAGGCGACTTTTTTTACCTCTCATCTAACGAGACAGATGTCTTTACCTCTATATTTACAAATTTGTCTAACCTATTAAGCCACACCTGCTTCCAGCTGTCGTAACCAGTGATGACGGAAGCGTATGAATAATTTTGAAAGTTTTTGTTTATTTTTGATCTTGTCCAATGGTGGACTCGAACGTGACATTTTTAGAATCTGTCAGACGATATAGTAGAATTGTTAGAAATCTTCTTAATTTTACGGTTCCAATAAAACCACTAAAAAAGAGAAAGAAATCCGCTTCGTTTAGTCTTTTGAGCTGGGATCTGCCGCCTTTCAGGCGACTATTTTTACCTCTGATCTAACGAGACAGATGCCTTTACCTCTAGTATTTATAAATTTCTCTAGCCTATTAAGCCACATTTGCTTCCAGCTGTCATAACCAGTGATGATGGAAGCGTACAAATAAATTTGTAAGTTTTTATTTATTTTTGATCTTGTCCAATAGTAAACGTGATATTCGTAGAATCTCCCAGACGCAATAGAAGAACTGTTAGAAAACTTCTTGGTTTTACGATTCCAATAAAATCATAAAAAAAAACAAAAAACATCCGCGTCGGCCAGTCTTTAGAGCCGGTATCTCCCGCCTTTCAGGCGACTGTTCTTACTTCAGAACTAACGAGACAGATGTCGGTACCTCTATATTTTCAAATTTGTCTAGCCTATTAAGCCACATTTGCTTCCAGCTGTCGTAACCAGTGATGACGGCAGCGTATAAATAAATTTGTAAGTTTTTATTTATTTTTGATCTTGTCCTATGGTGGACTCCTACGTGACATTTTTAGAATCTCTCAGACGTTGTAGTAGAATTGTTAGAAAACTTCTTAATTTTACGATTCCAATAAAACCATTAAAAAAAACATCCGCTTCGTTTGGTTTTTGGAGCTGGGATCTGCCGCATTTCAGCCGACTATTTTTACCTCAGATCTAACGAGAGAGATGTCTATACCGCTATATTTACAAATTTGTCTAGCCTATTAAGCCACATTTGCTTCCAGCTGTCGTAACCAGTGATGACGGAAGCGTATAAATAAATTTGTAAGTGTTTATTTAGTTTTGATCTTGTCCAATGGTGGACTCGAACGTGACATTTTTAGAATCTGTCAGACGATATAGTAGAATTGTTAGAAAACTTCTTAATTTACGATTCCAATAAAACCATTAAAAAAAAAACATCCGCTTCGTTTGGTTTTTGAAGTTGGGATCTGCCCCCTTTCAGACGACTATTTTTACCTCAGATCTAACGAGACAGATCACTTTACCTCTAGTATTTATAAATTTCTCTAGCCTATTAAGCCACATTTGCTTCCAGCTGTCATAACCAGTGATGATGGAAGCGTACAAATAAATTTGTAAGTTTTTATTTATTTTTGATCTTGTCCAATAGTAAACGTGATATTTTTAGAATCTCTCAGACGCAGTAGAAGAACTGTTAGACAACTTCTTAGTTTTACGATTCCAATAAAATCATAAAAAAAAAAGATAAAAAACATCCGCTTCGGCCAGTTTTGCCGGTATCTCCCGCCTTTCAGGCGACTGTTCTTACCTCAGAACTAACTGGACAGATGTCTTTACCTCTATATTTACAAATTTGTCTAACCTATTAAGCCACATCTGCTTCCAGCTGTCATAACCAGTGATGACGGAAGCGTATAAATGAATTTGTAGGTTTTTATTTAGTTCTGATATTGTCCAATGGTGGACTCGAACGTGATATGTTTAGAATCTGTCAGACGTCATAGTAGAATTGTTAGAAAACTTCTGAGTTTTACGATTTCAATAAAACCATTAAACAAAAAAAAACATCCGCTTCGTTCAGTTCTTGGAGCCGGAACTTGCCGCCTATCAGCCGACTATTCTTACCTCTGAACTAACGAGACAGATGTCTTTACCTCTAGTACTTATAAATTTGGGTAGCCTATTAAGCCACATTTGCTTTCAGCTGTCATAACCAGTGATGGTGGTAGCGTACAAATAAATTTGTAAGTTTTATTTATTTTTGATCTTGTCCAATATTAAACGTGATATTTTTAGAATCTCTCAGACGCAATAGAAGAACTATTAGACAACTTCTTAGTTTTACGATTCCAATAAAATCATAAAAAAAAAAAACATCCGCTTCTACCAGTTTTTAGAGCCGGTATCTCCCGCCTTTCAGGCGACTGTTCTTAGCTCAGAACTAACTGGACAGATATCTTTACCTCTATATTTACAAATTTGTCTAACCTATTAAGCCACATCTGCTTCCAGCTGTCATAACCAGTGATGACGGAAGCGTATAAATGAATTTGTAGGTTTTTATTTAGTTGTGATATTGTCCAATGGTGGACTCGAACGTGACATGTTTAGAATCTGTCAGACGTCATAGTAGAATTGTTAGAAAACTTCTGAGTTTTACGATTTAAATAAAACCATTAAACAAAAAAAAACATCCGCTTCGTTCAGTTCTTGGAGCCGGAACTTGCCGCCTATCAGCCGACTATAGTACAGTATGTATATCGCTAGAGGTTAGACGCGTCTCACTTTGGCTCCGGTATAATACCTAGTATTTATAATATTTTCCAGTTCTGGTTTAATTTTACGATCAACCCGTTGGAATAAAATAAAGTGTAATCGAAAAGGTGGTCTTTTGGAGTTTAATGAAACGAAGTTTCAGTGATTTAGTGAATTAATCCTCAATTAAAATGAAAGTGATCATACACTAAGTAGTTGTACCGCTATTTGTGTTTTTCTCTTTAAAAAGAATCCAGAGAGACAATTTTTCCCCTTGAAAAATCCAGCGAGACGAAATTTTTCTTTTAAGTATCCAGAGAGACGATATTTTTCTCTTCAAAAATCAGAGACAACATGTCACCCAAGAAACAACTAAAAACCCGTCAGAACTCTGCTTCAGAAAACGCTAGCAAAGTGTCGACGCGTAGCCTAATGGTTAAACAACTAGTAACTGGCTCTACTACCGAGACTGTTTCTGATGCTGTATCGCCATCGTCGGCTTCTCAAAGTGAGATCGAGCAATTGGAAATCCGTCTCTTAAATTTTCTACACCAGTTCGAGGACAGGATTGTGAAGAGGTTTGACGAGACCGCCCGGTCTCTCAACGATCGGCTTACTAAATGCGAAAATGCCATATCGCAGCTAAAGGTCAGCAACGTTTCTGTGCTCAAACAGACTGAGGCCATTCAGCATGCCCAGCGACTAAGTGATGTCATCATAAGAGGTATACCATATTGCCCGAATGAAAAAGCGACAGCCATCATCAAAAATATTGCTGGAGTATTAAATCATCCCATAACACCATTTATTGATGCTTTTCGCTTGAAAGCCCAAGCGCGATCTGCTAGTCATCCTCCGATAATTGTGCGCTTCTCTGGACATGCTGAGCAACGAGCGTTCTTGTCAGCTTTTCGTAATTGTAAAGGGCTACGGCTGTCACAGCTAGACGGTTTCTCTTCTGATAGTTTAGTGTACGTCAATGAAAGTCTGACCCCAGCCGTCAATTCTCTTCTTCGAGAGGCACTTCAGCATCGTAAACTGGGGAAACTTTATGCCGTCTCCACAAGAACTGGCTCTCTCTACGTTAAAAAAGCAGCAGCGGACAGCCTTACTAAGATTTTAAATATAGATCATTTGCACTCCATCATCAACTGAAGCTATCCATGATTCTTCTATGCAGTAAATGATAATTGTATAAATTTGATCTATAACATACGAAGACCAACAGCCTTGAGCAATTGTTCCGAACCAATGATTTAGAATTAGTCATAGCGTACTGGAGCCTACATGAAATATTTGTTGAATTGATAAAGCATTGCATTGAACTATTTTCTACCATAGTATTATTTTAAATAGGTTTAATTTAATTAATCAATTTATTTTTGGATTTTCCTATCTGAATTATATCTTTATAATCGTTTTTAGAATTTCTTCTTCTTTTCTTTAGTGAGTAAATGCTGCGGGATGTATTTTAATGTGTGCGTGGATTTTTATATAGTAATGCGCCCTGCGCTCTTGACTAAATGCGTTGACTGCTGCCCTCTTGTTTATGAACATGGTTAATTACACTTCTTTGAACGGGGTGAGAACTTTAATTAAAATTATATGTGGTCGATGTGAAGGTTTCAATGTCTGTGCTTTGAACGCAAGAAGCATTCGTAACAAAATAGACGAATTTCGAGAGGTTTTTTCTGAATGCGGTTTGCATGCAATCTTAATTTCGGAGACTTGGCTCAATGATAATATTCCTGATTCAATGTTATCCATTCCCGGATATAAAATATTTAGAAATGACCGAAAACACAGTGCTGGCGGGGGTGTTGCTATATATGTGAGAGATTGCTTTAAGGTTAAAAAAATTTTCTCATCAAGCGGTCGGGAGATTGAGTTTATAGGAGTTGAGGTCAGGTCTGAAAGTGATAGATGCGTGCTGTCTGCAGTGTATCGTCCTCCAGGCAACTATGATTGCGACTGCGCCCTGGAATTTGAAAACTGCTTTTCATATGCATCACAACACTACACTAATGTTGTGGTGGGAGGTGATTTCAATGTTAATGTTCAGCTTCCTAGCCTTCAAACACAAAATCTTTTACACCTACTACAATCCCTGCACCTTAATGTAATAAATTCGAATCCAACTTTTTTTTTTAATACTGCTAATCCATCTCAATTAGATTTGTTTCTTACCACGGATGCAAGCAAGGTAATTTCGCACAATCAAATAAGCCCCCCAAGCACTCTTGATCACGACATTCTTTTCCTCTGTTATAACTTTTCCTTAGGTTCGATGACAGCCCCCAACTATTCTTACCGTGACTATAATAGTATTGATAAGAATGCATTATTCGAGGAATGCTTGGGCTTGCCATGGTGCGATATATTTGAATGTACATCTGTTGATCGCCAAGTAGAAATTTTTTCCTCTTTGTCTAGTTACTTGTTCACCAAATATGTACCAATCCGAACAAAACGGATGTCTGCGAATGGTTGTCCTTGGTTTTCATCTTCCATTCGCCTACTCATTGCTGAGCGTGAATATCTCTATCAACGTTATAGACGGCAGCGATCAGAAAATGCTCGTGTGCGGTTCAAAGTTGCTCGAAATAGAGTCACAACTGCAATTAGATGTGCCAAACGTCAATATTTCGCAGTGAAGTTCGACGTAAATCTTGAACCCAAAACTTTGTGGAGAAACTTAAAAACAGCCGGCGTCTATGGAAAAGTTGAGAATGGATGTGATTTTTCCCCTGATGAGCTTAATACTTTTTTCGCAGCATCTAATAGATTAGCAGCGACGCCAGCCCAAGTTAGCGGACATGGCGTAGTAGATGAAAATCGATTCGATATTGTGTCCAATAGTGCGGAAAATCGTTTTTCTTTCTGCGGGATTGATCTCATCGAACTAACTTCTTCATTGCACTCGATAAAGTCTAATGCTACTGGCCCAGACAATATATCCCCTAAATTTATTAAGTTATTATTTCCCTTAACTGCACGTTTTATTCTTCATATAGTAAATACATGCTTGATGTCGTCCTCCTTTCCCAGAGAGTGGAGAAACGCCACGATCTTACCGATAGCCAAGAAATCTACCCCTGAATCTCCTGCTGATTTCAGACCTATAAGCATTCTATGTTATCTGTCCAAATTGTTGGAGAAAGTTATGTATAAGCAACTAGTTTGCTATCTGGAGAGAAATGAATTTTTCTCGTGTTGGCAATCAGGCTTTCGAAAATTTCATGGATGTGAATCAGCAGTGTTAAAAGTATCTTCTGATATAAGAATTGCTCTTGATCAGAACTACTTTAGTGCAATGGTACTACTTGATTTTTCGAAGGCCTTCGACAGTGTGGATCATAGCCTCCTCTTGCATAAACTCCGCACATTCTTCAACCTTGACAGAACTGCATTAGGCTTGATAAAATCCTTCCTGGCTGAGCGAACACAGCGAGTAAATGTGAACGGTTCCTTCTCCAATCTGTCCCGTGTTTCACGTGGAGTTCCACAGGGATCGGTGCTCGGACCACTACTATTTAGCCTGTTCATTAATGATTTACCACAAAGGGTTAAAGATGTAAAAATGCACTTATATGCGGATGATGTCCAAATATACCTGAGCAGACCAATTGGGCTTATTGAGGATTGTATGGCCCGCATTAACGAGGACGTTGAAAGGATTTGCTCCTGGTCGGCATGCAATGGTTTGCCACTCAATCCCAAGAAATCACAGTGTATCTATTACTACAGTAGTAATCTGAACACAACAGATATACCACCAGTGAATCTAAATGGCTATACTATACCCTTTTCGAACAAGGTGACTAATCTGGGAATAGTTTTGAATTGCGAAATGAAGTGTTGTGACTATGTAAACGCTATGATGAGGAAAATATACGGTGGTCTTCGCAGGTTGTGGCTTTCAGCTAGTATTCTACCTACTGGCACCCGCTTAAGGTTAGTGAGGATACTCATAATTCCGCTCTTCACCTTTGGGAGTTTGATATTTCCAAGGCTAGATAGGGGATGTACACGTAGGGTTGAGGTTGCATTTAATGATTGTGTACGATTTGTTTATGGACTACGCAGATTTGACCATGTCTCCCCTTACCAACTGCAGGTACTTGGTTACTCTTTGGTCGCTTACCTGGAACAAAGAGCTTTGCTATATCTTTATAACTTGTTGCACTCAGGTAAGCCAGGTTATCTCAGAGAATTTTTTCAAATGACAACATCTCGGCGAAATCGAAACATCATTATCCCTAGTTTCCGAAAATTAGTCATGGAAGGTTCTTACCCTGTTCAAGGTGCTCGTTTATGGAACAATCTCCCTGTAAGTGTACAGGGGGCTGGCACGGTCAACGCGTTTAGACGACTTATAAGAGCACGTTTCCAGTCTTCTTAACTGTATGCACGCATGTTTTTCTGTCTTCGCAGTAATTTATCATTAAGCTTTATACATTATCTTACTTTAGTTTTGCTTTCTTTTCTCTTATATATATTGTTATTTGTTTATTTCCTATCATTATTTTTACCTTAATTAAGCTTTATTAGCCAACATTTTCAGTGTGGTTTGTTATAGACTTTAAGTTATTTCTAGCGCCAGATAAAAAGAATTGTACAATTAGAAGATTACTAATCTTGTGTACTAAATCCAGAAATAAATATATTATTATTATTATTATTATTATTATTCTTACCTCTGAACTAACGAGACAGATGTCTGTACCTCTAGTACTTATAAATTTGTGGAGCCTATTAAACCACATTTGCTGCCAGCTGGCATTAATCACTAACGATGGAAGCGGGAAGTAAGAATACAAGTTTTCATTTATTTTTGATCTTGTCCAAGGGTGGAGTCGACGTTACATTTTTAGAATTTCGCAGACGCAAAATTAAACTTTTTAGAAAGCTTCTTAGTTGTACGATTCCAATAAAATCATTAAAAAAAAAACATCCGTTCGTTCAGTTTTTGGAGCCGGTAACTGCAGCCTTCCAGGCGACTGCTCTTACATATGAGCTAATGAGTCAAATGTCTTTACCTCTAGTATTTATAAATTTCTCTAGCCTATTAAGCCACATTTGCTTCCAGCTGTCATAACCAGTGATTGTGGAAGCGTATAAATAAATTTGCAAGTTTTTATTTATTTTTGATCTTGTCCAATGATGGACTCGAACGTGACGTTTTTAGAATCTGTCAGACGGAATAGAAAAATTGTTAGAAAACTTCTTAAATTTTACGATTCAAATAAAATCATTAAAAAAAACATCCGCTGCGTTCAGTTTTTGGAGCCGGGATCTGCAGGCTTTCAGGCGACTGTTCTTACCTCTGAACTAACGAGCCAGAGGTCTTTACCTCTAGTATTTATAAATTTGTCTAGCCTATTAAGCCACATTTGCTTCAAGCTGTCATAACCAATGATGATGGAAGCGAACAAATAAATTTGTAAGTTTTTATTTATTTTTGATCTTTCCAATGGTGGACTCGAACGTGACACTTTTAGAATCTGTGAGACGCCATAGTAGAATTGTTAGAAAACTTCTTAGTTTTACGATTACAATAAAACATTTAAAAAAAAAATCCGTTTCGTTCAGTTTTTGGAGCCGGAGCCTGCCGCCTTTCAGGCGACTATTCTTACCTCTGAACTAACGAGACAGATGTCTTTACCTCTAGTACTCATAAATTTGTGTAGCCTATTAAACCACATTTGCTTCCAGCTGGCATTAATCACTAACGTTGGAAGCGAGAAATAAATATCCAAGTTTTTATTTATTTTTGATCTTGTCCAATGGTTAATTCCAACCTAACATTTTTGGAATATGTCAAACCGAATAGAAGAATTGCTTGAAAACTTCTTAATTTTACGATTCCAATAAAATCAGTAAAAAAACAAAAAACATCCGCTTCGTCCAGTTTTTGGAGCCGGGATCTGCCGGCTTTCAGGCGACTGTTCTTATCTCTGAACTAACGAGACAGATGCCTTTACCACTAGTTTTTATAAATTTGTCTAGCCTATTAAGCCACATTTGCCTCCAGCTGTCATAACCAGTGATGACGGAAGCGTATGAATAATTTTGAAAGTTTTTGTTTATTTTTGATCTTGTCCAATGGTGGACTCGAACGTGACATTTTTAGAATCTGTCAGACGATATAGTAGAATTGTTAGAAAACTTCTTAGTTTTACGGTTCCAATAAAACCACTAAAAAAGAAAAAGAAATCCGCTTCGTTTAGTCTTTTGAGCTGGGATCTGCCGCCTTTCAGGCGACTATTTTTACCTCTGATCTAACGAGACAGATGCCTTTACCTCTAGTATTTATAAATTTCTCTAGCCTATTAAGCCACATTTGCTTCCAGCTGTCATAACCAGTGATGATGGAAGCGTACAAATAAATTTGTAAGTTTTTATTTATTTTTGATCTTGTCCAATAGTAAACGTGATATTCTTAGAATCTCCCAGACGCAATAGAAGAACTGTTAGAAAACTTCTTGGTTTTACGATTCCAATAAAATCATAAAAAAAAACAAAAAACATCCGCGTCGGCCAGTCTTTAGAGCCGGTATCTCCCGCCTTTCAGGCGACTGTTCTTACTTCAGAACTAACGAGACAGATGTCGGTACCTCTATATTTTCAAATTTGTCTAGCCTATTAAGCCACATTTGCTTCCAGCTGTCGTAACCAGTGATGACGGCAGCGTATAAATAAATTTGTAAGTTTTTATTTATTTTTGATCTTGTCCTATGGTGGACTCCTACGTGACATTTTTAGAATCTCTCAGACGTTGTAGTAGAATTGTTAGAAAACTTCTTAATTTTACGATTCCAATAAAACCATTAAAAAAAACATCCGCTTCGTTTGGTTTTTGGAGCTGGGATCTGCCGCATTTCAGCCGACTATTTTTACCTCAGATCTAACGAGAGAGATGTCTATACCGCTATATTTACAAATTTGTCTAGCCTATTAAGCCACATTTGCTTCCAGCTGTCGTAACCAGTGATGACGGAAGCGTATAAATAAATTTGTAAGTGTTTATTTAGTTTTGATCTTGTCCAATGGTGGACTCGAACGTGACATTTTTAGAATCTGTCAGACGATATAGTAGAATTGTTAGAAAACTTCTTAGTTTTGCGATTCCAATAAACCCATTAAAAAAGAAAAAAAAAATCCGCTTCGTTTAGTTTTTGGAGCTGGGATCTGCCGCCTTTCAGGCGACTATTTTTACCTCTGATCTAACGAGACAGATCCCTTTACCTCTAGTATTTATAAATTTCTCTAGCCTATTAAGCCACATTTGCTTCCAGCTGTCATAACCAGTGATGATGGAAGCGTACAAATAAATTTGTAAGTTTATATTTATTTTTGAACTTGTCCAATAGTAAACGTGATATTTTTAGAATCTCTCAGACGCAATAGATGAACTGTTAGACAACTTCTTAGTTTTACGATTCCAATAAAATCATAAAAAAAAAAAAAAAAAAAACATCCGCTTCGGCCAATTTTGCCGGTATCTCCCGCCTTTCAGGCGACTGTTCTTACCTCAGAACTATCTGGACAGATGTCTTTACCTCTATATTTACAAATTTGTCTATCCTATTAAGCCACACCTGCTTCCAGCTGTCGTAACCAGTGATGACGGAAGCGTATAAATAAATTTGTAGGTTTTTATTTAGTTTTGTTCTTGTCCAATAGTGGACTCGAACGTGACATTTTTAGAATCTGTCAGACGATATAGTAGAATTGTTAGAAAACTTCTTAATTTTACGATTCCAATAAAACCATTAAAAAGGAAAAAAAATCCGCTTCGTTTATTTTTTGGAGATGGGATATGCCGCCTTTCAGGCGACTATTTTTACCCCTGATCTAACGAGACAAATGCCTTTACCTCTAGTATTTATAAACATCTCTAGCCTATTAAGCCACATTTTCTTGCAGCTGTCATAACCAGTCATGATGGAAGCGTACAAATAAATTTGTAAGTTTTTATTTATTTTTGATCTTGTCCAATGGTGGACTCGAACGTGACATTTTTAGAATCTGTCAGACGCCATAGTAGAATTGTTAGAAAGCTACTTAGTTTTACGATTCCAATAAAACCATTAACAAAAAAAAACATCCGCTTCGTTCAGTTTTTGGAGCCGGAGTCTGCCGCCTTTCAGGTGACTATTCTTACCTCTGAACTAACGAGACAGATGTCTTTACCTCTAGTACTTATAAATTTGGGTAGCCTATTAAACCACATTTGCTTCCAGCTGTCATAACCAGAGATTACGGAAGCGTATAAATAAATTTGCAGGTTTTTATTTATTTTTGATCTTGTCCAATGGTGGACTCGAACGTGACATTTTTAGAATCTGTCAGACGACATAGTAGAATTGTTAGAAAACTTCTTAGTTTTACGATTCCAATAAAACCATTGAAAAAGAAAAAAAAATCCGCTTCGTTTAGTTTTTGGAGCTGGGATCTGCCGCTTTTCAGGCGACTATTTTTACCTCTGATCTAACGAGACAGATTCCTTTACCTCTAGTATTTATAAATTTCTCTAGCCTATTAAGCCACATTTGCTTCCAGCTGTCATAACCAGTGATGATGGAAGCGTACAAATAAATTTGTAAGTTATTATTTATTTTTGATCTTGTCCAATAGTAAACGTGATATCTTTAGAATCTCTCAGACGCAATAGAAAACTGTTAGACAACTTCTTAGTTTTACGATTCCAATAAAATCATAAAAAAAAAAGAAAACATCCGCTTCCACCAGTTTTTAGAGCAGGAATCTCCCGCCTTTCAGGTGACTGTTCTTACCTCAGAACTAACTGGACAGATGTCTTTACCTCTATATTTACAAATTTGTCTAACCTATTAAGCCACATCTGCTTCCAGCTGTCGTAACCAGTGATGACGGAAGCGTATAAATAAATTTGTAGGTTTTTATTTAGTTTTGATATTGTCCAATGGTGGACTCGAACGTGAAATGTTTAGAATCTGTCAGACGTCATAGTAGAATTGTTAGAAAACTTCTGAGTTTTACGATTTCAATAAAACCATTAAACAAAAAAAAACATCCGCTTCGTTCAGTTCTTGGAGCCGAAATTTGCCATCTATCAGCCGACTATTCTTACCTCTGAACTAACGAGACAAATGTCTTTACCTCAACTACTTATAAATTTGTGGAGCCTATTAAACCACATTTGCTGCCAGCTGGCATTAATCACTAACGATGGAAGCGGGAAGTAAGAATACAAGTTTTCATTTATTTTTGATCTTGTCCAAGGGTGGAGTCGACGTTACATTTTTAGAATTTCGCAGACGCAAAATTAAACTTTTTAGAAAGCTTCTTAGTTGTACGATTCCAATAAAATCATTAAAAAAAAAACATCCGTTCGTTCAGTTTTTGGAGCCGGTAACTGCAGCCTTCCAGGCGACTGCTCTTACATATGAGCTAATGAGACAAATGTCTTTACCTCTAGTATTTATAAATTTCTCTAGCCTATTAAGCCACATTTGCTTCCAGCTGTCATAACCAGTGATTGTGGAAGCGTATAAATAAATTTGCAAGTTTTTATTTATTTTTGATCTTGCCCAATGATGGACTCGAACGTGACGTTTTTAGAATCTGTCAGACGGAATAGAAAAATTGTTAGAAAACTTCTTAAATTTTACGATTCAAATAAAATCATTAAAAAAAACATCCGCTGCGTTCAGTTTTTGGAGCCGGGATCTGCAGGCTTTCAGGCGACTGTTCTTACCTCTAAACTAACGAGCCAGAGGTCTTTACCTCTAGTATTTATAAATTTGTCTAGCCTATTAAGCCACATTTGCTTCAAGCTGTCATAACCAATGATGATGGAAGCGAACAAATAAATTTGTAAGTTTTTATTTATTTTTGATCTTTCCAATGGTGGACTCGAACGTGACACTTTTAGAATCTGTGAGACGCCATAGTAGAATTGTTAGAAAACTTCTTAGTTTTACGATTACAATAAAACATTTAAAAAAAAAATCCGTTTCGTTCAGTTTTTGGAGCCGGAGCCTGCCGCCTTTCAGGCGACTATTCTTACCTCTGAACTAACGAGACAGATGTCTTTACCTCTAGTACTCATAAATTTGTGTAGCCTATTAAACCACATTTGCTTCCAGCTGGCATTAATCACTAACGTTGGAAGCGAGAAATAAATATCCAAGTTTTTATTTATTTTTGATCTTGTCCAATGGTTAATTCCAACCTAACATTTTTGGAATATGTCAAACCGAATAGAAGAATTGCTTGAAAACTTCTTAATTTTACGATTCCAATAAAATCAGTAAAAAAACAAAAAACATCCGCTTCGTCCAGTTTTTGGAGCCGGGATCTGCCGGCTTTCAGGCGACTGTTCTTATCTCTGAACTAACGAGACAGATGCCTTTACCTCTAGTTTTTATAAATTTGTCTAGCCTATTAAGCCACATTTGCCTCCAGCTGTCATAACCAGTGATGACGGAAGCGTATGAATAATTTTGAAAGTTTTTGTTTATTTTTGATCTTGTCCAATGGTGGACTCGAACGTGACATTTTTAGAATCTGTCAGACGATATAGTAGAATTGTTAGAAAACTTCTTAGTTTTACGGTTCCAATAAAACCACTAAAAAAGAAAAAGAAATCCGCTTCGTTTAGTCTTTTGAGCTGGGATCTGCCGCCTTTCAGGCGACTATTTTTACCTCTGATCTAACGAGACAGATGCCTTTACCTCTAGTATTTATAAATTTCTCTAGCCTATTAAGCCACATTTGCTTCCAGCTGTCATAACCAGTGATGATGGAAGCGTACAAATAAATTTGTAAGTTTTTATTTATTTTTGATCTTGTCCAATAGTAAACGTGATATTCTTAGAATCTCCCAGACGCAATAGAAGAACTGTTAGAAAACTTCTTGGTTTTACGATTCCAATAAAATCATAAAAAAAAACAAAAAACATCCGCGTCGGCCAGTCTTTAGAGCCGGTATCTCCCGCCTTTCAGGCGACTGTTCTTACTTCAGAACTAACGAGACAGATGTCGGTACCTCTATATTTTCAAATTTGTCTAGCCTATTAAGCCACATTTGCTTCCAGCTGTCGT
Organism: Dioctria linearis; assembly: GCA_963930735.1. Lineage (NCBI taxonomy): Eukaryota > Metazoa > Arthropoda > Insecta > Diptera > Asilidae > Dioctria > Dioctria linearis. The sequence continues at coordinate 31,420 of CAWVNZ010002554.1, read as the reverse complement.
AACCAGTGATGACGGCAGCGTATAAATAAATTTGTAAGTTTTTATTTATTTTTGATCTTGTCCTATGGTGGACTCCTACGTGACATTTTTAGAATCTCTCAGACGTTGTAGTAGAATTGTTAGAAAACTTCTTAATTTTACGATTCCAATAAAACCATTAAAAAAAACATCCGCTTCGTTTGGTTTTTGGAGCTGGGATCTGCCGCATTTCAGCCGACTATTTTTACCTCAGATCTAACGAGAGAGATGTCTATACCGCTATATTTACAAATTTGTCTAGCCTATTAAGCCACATTTGCTTCCAGCTGTCGTAACCAGTGATGACGGAAGCGTATAAATAAATTTGTAAGTGTTTATTTAGTTTTGATCTTGTCCAATGGTGGACTCGAACGTGACATTTTTAGAATCTGTCAGACGATATAGTAGAATTGTTAGAAAACTTCTTAGTTTTGCGATTCCAATAAACCCATTAAAAAAGAAAAAAAAATCCGCTTCGTTTAGTTTTTGGAGCTGGGATCTGCCGCCTTTCAGGCGACTATTTTTACCTCTGATCTAACGAGACAGATCCCTTTACCTCTAGTATTTATAAATTTCTCTAGCCTATTAAGCCACATTTGCTTCCAGCTGTCATAACCAGTGATGATGGAAGCGTACAAATAAATTTGTAAGTTATTATTTATTTTTGATCTTGTCCAATAGTAAACGTGATATCTTTAGAATCTCTCAGACGCAATAGAAAACTGTTAGACAACTTCTTAGTTTTACGATTCCAATAAAATCATAAAAAAAAAAGAAAACATCCGCTTCCACCAGTTTTTAGAGCAGGAATCTCCCGCCTTTCAGGTGACTGTTCTTACCTCAGAACTAACTGGACAGATGTCTTTACCTCTATATTTACAAATTTGTCTAACCTATTAAGCCACATCTGCTTCCAGCTGTCGTAACCAGTGATGACGGAAGCGTATAAATAAATTTGTAGGTTTTTATTTAGTTTTGATATTGTCCAATGGTGGACTCGAACGTGAAATGTTTAGAATCTGTCAGACGTCATAGTAGAATTGTTAGAAAACTTCTGAGTTTTACGATTTCAATAAAACCATTAAACAAAAAAAAACATCCGCTTCGTTCAGTTCTTGGAGCCGGAATTTGCCATCTATCAGCCGACTATTCTTACCTCTGAACTAACGAGACAAATGTCTTTACCTCAAGTACTTATAAATTTGTGGAGCCTATTAAACCACATTTGCTGCCAGCTGGCATTAATCACTAACGATGGAAGCGGGAATTAAATATACAAGTTTTCATTTATTTTTAATGTTGTCCAAGGGTGGAGTCGACGTTACATTTTTAGAATTTCGCAGACGCAATAGAAAGCTTTTTAGAAAGCTTCTTAGTTTTACGATTCCAATAAAATCATTAAAAAAAAAAAAACATAAGCTTCGTTCAGTTTTTGGAGCCGGGAACTGCAGCCTTCCAGGCGACTGCTCTTACATATGAGCTAATGAGACAAATGTCTTTACCTCTAGTATTTATAAATTTCTCTAGCCATTAAGCCACATTTGCTTCCAGCTGTCATAACCAGTGATTCCGGAAGCGTATAAATAAATTTGCAAGTTTTTAGTAATTTTTGGTCTTGTCCAAAGGTGGACTCGAACGTGACGTTTTTAGAATCTGTCAGACGGAATAGAAAAATTGTTAGAAAACTTCTTAGTTTTACGATTCAAATAAAACATTTAAAAAAACATCCGCTGCATCCAGTTTTTGGAGCCGGAACTGCAGCCTTTCAGGCGACTGCTCTTACCTCTGAACTAACGAGCCAGAGGTCTTTACCTCTAGTATTTATAAATTTGTCTAGCCTATTAAGCCACATTTGCTTCAAGCTGTCATATCCAATGATGATGGAAGCGAACAAATAAATTTGTAAGTTTTTATTTATTTTTGATCTTGTCCAATGTTGGACTCGAACGTGACACTTTTAGAATCTGTGAGACGCCATAGTAGAATTGTTAGAAAACTTCTTAGTTTTACGATTACAATAAAACATTTAAAAAAAAACATCCGCTTCGTTCAGTTCTTGGAGCCGGAGCCTGCCGCCTTTCAGGCGACTATTCTTACCTCTGAACTAACGAGACAGATGTCTTTACCTGTAGTACTCATAAATTTGTTTAGCATATTATACCACATTTGTTTCCAGCTGGCATTAATCACTAACGTTGGAAGCGAGAAATAAATATATAAGTTTTTATTTATTTTTGATCTTGTCCAAGGATGGAGTCGACGTTACCTTTTTAGAATCTCTCAGACGCAATAGAAAAATTGTCAGAAAGCTTCTTAGTTTTACGATTCCAATAAAACCATTAAAAAATTAAAAGAAATCCGCTTCGTCCAATTCAGGAGCCGGAATCTGCCGGCTTTCAGGCGACTGTTCTTACCTCTGAACTAACGAGACAGATGTCTTTACCTCTAGTATTTATAAATTTGTCTAGCCTATTAAGCCACATTTGCTTCCAGCTGTCATAACCAGTGATTCCGGAAGCGTATGAATAATTTTGTAAGTTTTTGTTTATTTTTGATCTTGTCCAATGGTGGACTCGAACGTGACACTTTTAGAATCTGTGAGACGCCATAGTAGAATTGTTAGAAAATTTCTTAGTTTTACGATTCCAATAAAACCATTAAAAAAAAAACATCCGCTCCGTACAGTTTTTTGAGATGGGATCTGCCGCCTTTCAGGCGACTATTTTTAACTCTGATCTAACGAGACAGATGTCTTTACCTCTAGTACTCATAAATTTGTGTACCCTATTAAACCACATTTCCTTCCAGCTGGCATTATTCAGTATTGATGGAAGCGAACAAATAAATCTATAAGTTTTTATTTATTTTTGATCTTGTCCAATGGTTAACTCCAACCTAACATTTTTGGAATCTGTCAAACCGAATAGAAGAATTGCTCGAAAACTTCTTAGTTTTACGATTCCAATAAAATCATTAAAAAAACAAAAAACATCCGCTTCGTCCAGTTTTTGGAGCCGGGATCTGCCGGCTTTCAGGTGACTGTTCTTAGCTCTGAGCTCACGAGACTCATGTCTTTACCTCTAGTACTTATAAATTTGTGTAGCCTATTAAACAACATTTGCTTCCAGCTGGCATTAATCATTAACGATGGAAGCGAGAAAAATATATATATGTTTTTATATATTTTTGATCTTGTCCAATGGTGGACTCGAAAGTGACATTTTTAGAATCTGTCAGACGATATAGTAGAATTGTTAGAAAACTTCTTAGTTTTACGTTTCCAATAAAACCATTAAAAAAGGAAAAGAAATCCGCTTCGTTTAGTTTTTGGAGCTGGGATCTGCCACCAGTGATGATGGAAGCGTACAAATAAATTTGTAAGTTTTTATTTATTTTTGATCTTGTCCAATAGTAAACGTGATATTTTTAGAATCTCTCAGACGCAATAGAAGAACTGTTAGACAACTTCTAAGTTTTACGATTCCAATAAAATCATAAAAAAAAAAAGATAAAAAACATCCGCTTCGGCCAGTTTTGCCGGTATATCCCGCCTTTCAGGCGACTGTTCTTACCTCAGAACTAACTGCACAGATGTCTTTACCTCTATATTTACAAATTTGTCTAACCTATTAAGCCACACCTGCTTCCAGCTGTCGTAACCAGTGATGACGGAAGCGTATAAATAAATTTGTAGGCTGTTATTTAGTTTTGCTCTTGTCCAATAGTGGACTCGAACGTGACATTTTTAGAATCTGTCAGACGATATAGTAGAATTGTTAGAAAACTTCTTAGTTTTCCGTTTCCAATAAAACCATTGAAAAGGAAAAAAAATCCGCTTCGTTTATTTTTTGGAGATGGGATATGCCGCCTTTCAGGCGACTATTTTTACCTCTGATCTAACGAGACAGATGCCTTTGCCTCTAGTATTTATAAACTTCTCTAGCCTATTAAGCCACATTTGCTTCCAGCTGTCATAACCAGTGATGGTGGAAGCGTACAAATAAATTTGTAAGTTTTATTTATTTTTGATCTTGCCCAATATTAAACGTGATATTTTTAGAATCTCTCAGACGCAATAGAAGAACTGTTAGACAACTTCTTAGTTTTACGATTCCAATAAAATCATAAAAAAAAAAAAAAACATCCGCTTCTACCAGTTTTTAGAGCCGGTATCTCCCGCCTTTCAGGCGACTGTTCTTAGTACAGAACTAACTGGACAGATGTCTTTACCTCTATATTTACAAATTTGTCTAACCTATTAAGCCACATCAGCTTCCAGCTGTCATAACCAGTGATGACGGAAGCGTATAAATGAATTTGTAGGTTTTTATTTAGTTGTGATATTGTCCAATGGTGGACTCGAACGTGACATGTTTAGAATCTGTCAGACGTCATAGTAGAATTGTTAGAAAACTTCTGAGTTTTACGATTTCAATAAAACCATTAAACAAAAAAAACATCCGCTTCGTTCCGTTCTTGGAGCCGGAACTTGCCGCCTATCAGCCGACTATTCTTACCTCTGAACTAACGAGACAGATGTCTGTACCTCTAGTACCTATAAATTTGTGGAGCCTATTAAACCACATTTGCTGCCAGCTGGCACTAATCACTAACGATGGAAGCGGGAAGTAAGAATACAAGTTTTCATTTATTTTTGATCTTGTCCAAGGGTGGAGTCGACGTTACATTTTTAGAATTTCGCAGATGCAATAGAAAACTTTTTAGAAAGCTTCTTAGTTGTACGATTCCAATAAAATCATTAAAAAAAAACATCCGTTCGTTCAGTTTTTGGAGCCGGGAACTGCAGCCTTCCAGGCGACTGCTCTTACATATGAGCTAATGAGACAAATGTCTTCACCTCTAGTATTTATAAATTTCTCTAGCCTATTAAGCCACATTTGCTTCCAGCTGTCATAACCAGTGATTCTGGAAGCGTATAAATAAATTTGCAAGTTTATATTTATTTTTGATGTTGTCCAATGATGGACTCGAACGTGACGTTTTTAGAATCTGACAGACGGAATAGAAAAATTGTTAGAAAACTTCTTAAATTTTACGATTCAAATAAAATCATTAAAAAAAACATCCGCTGCGTCCAGTTTTTGGAGCCGGGATCTCCAGGATTTCAGGCGACTGTTCTTACCTCTGAACTAACGAGCCAGAGGTCTTTACCTCTAGTATTTATAAATTTGTCTAGCCTATTAAGCCACATTTGCTTCAAGCTGTCATAACCAATGATGATGGAAGCGAACAAATAAATTTGTAAGTTTTTATTTATTTTTGATCTTTCCAATGGTGGACTCGAACGTGACACTTTTAGAAAACTTCTTAGTTTTACGATTACAATAAAATATTTAAAAAAAAACATCCGCTTCGTTCAGTTTTTGGAGCCGGAGCCTGCCGCCTTTCAGGCGACTATTCTTACCTCTGAACTAACGAGACAGATGTCTTTACCTCTAGTACTCATAAATTTGTGTAGCCTATTAAACCACATTTGCTTCCAGCTGGCATTAATCACTAACGTTGGAAGCGAGAAATAAATATCCAAGTTTTTATTTATTTTTGATCTTGTCCAATGGTTAACTCCAACCTAACATTTTTGGAATCTGTTAAACCGAATAGAAGAATTGCTTGAAAACTTCTTAATTTTACGATTCCAATAAAATCATTAAAAAAACAAAAAACATCCGCTTCGTCCAGTTTTTGGAGCCGGGATCTGCCGGCTTTCAGGCGACTGTTCTTATCTCTGAACTAACGAGACAGATGCCTTTACCTCTAGTTTTTATAAATTTGTCTAGCCTAATAAGCCACATTTGCCTCCAGATGTCATAACCAGTGATGACGGAAGCGTATGAATAATTTTAAAAGTTTTTGTTTATTTTTGATCTTGTCCAATGGTGGACTCGAACGTGACATTTTTAGAATGTGTCAGACGATATAGTAGAATTGTTAGAAATCTTCTTAATTTTACGGTTCCAATAAAACCACTAAAAAGAAAAAGAAATCCGCTTCGTTTAGTCTTTTGAGCTGGGATCTGCCGCCTTTCAGGCGACTATTTTTACCTCTGATCTAACGAAACAGATGCCTTTACCTCTAGTATTTATAAATTTCTCTAGCCTATTAAGCCACATTTGCTTCCAGCTGTCATAACCAGTGATGATGGAAGCGTACAAATAAATTTGTAAGTTTTTATTTATTTTTGATCTTGTCCAATAGTAAACGTGATATTCTTAGAATCTCCCAGACGCAATAGAAGAACTGTTAGAAAACTTCTTGGTTTTACGATTCCAATAAAATCATAAAAAAAAACAAAAAACATCCGCGTCGGCCAGTCTTTATAGCCGGTATCTCCCGCCTTTCAGGCGACTGTTCTTACTTCAGAACTAACGAGACAGATGTCGTTACCTCTATATTTTTAAATTTGTCTAGCCTATTAAGCCACATTTGCTTCCAGCTGTCGTAACCAGTGATGACGGCAGCGTATAAATAAATTTGTAAGTTTTTATTTATTTTTGATCTTGTCCTATGGTGGACTCCTACGTGACATTTTTAGAATCTCTCAGACGTTATAGTAGAATTGTTAGAAAACTTCTTAATTTTACGATTCCAATAAAACCATTAAAAAAAAACATCCGCTTCGTTTGGTTTTTGGAGCTGGGATCTGCCGCATTTCAGCCGACTATTTTTACCTCAGATCTAACGAGAGAGATGTCTATACCGCTATATTTACAAATTTGTCTAGCCTATTAAGCCACATTTGCTTCCAGCTGTCGTAGCCAGTGATGACGGAAGCGTATAAATAAATTTGTAAGTATTTATTTAGTTTTGATCTTGCCCAATGGTGGACTCGAACGTGACACTTTTAGAATCTGTCAGACGATATAGTAGAATTGTTAGAAAACTCCTTAGTTTTACGATTCCAAGAAAACCATTAAAAAAGAAAAAGAAATCCGCTTCGTTTAGTTTTTGGAGCAGGGATCTGCCGGCTTTCAGGCGACTGTTCTTACCTCTGAACTAACGAGACAGATGTCTTCACCTATAGTATTTGTCAATTTGTCTAGCCTAATAAGCCACATTTGCTTCCAGTTGTCATAACCAGTGATTCCGGAAGCGTATAAATAAATTTGCAAGTTTTTATTTATTTTTGATCTAGTCCAATGGTGGACTCGAATGTGACATTTTTAGAATCTCTCAGACGCAATAGAAGAACTGTTATAAAACTTGTTAGTTTTACGATTCCAATAAAATTATAAAAAAAAACAAAAAACACTCGAACGTGACATTTTTAGAACCTGTCAAGCGCCATAGTAGAATTGATAGAAAACTTCTGAGTTTTACGATTCCAATAAAACCGTTAAATAAAGAAAAACATCCGCTTCGTTCAGTTTTTGTAAGCGGGATTTGCCGCCTTTCAGGCGACTATTCTTACCTCTGAACTACCGATACAGATGTCTTTACCTCTAGTACTTATAAATTTGTGTAGCCTATATTAAACCACATTTGCTTCCAGCTGGCATTAATCACTAACGATGGAAGCGAGAAATAAATATATAAGTTTTTATTTATTTTTGATCTTGTCCAAGGGTGGAGTCGACGTTACCTTTTTAGAATCTCTCAGACGCAATAGAAAAATTGTTAGAAAACTTCTTAGTTTTACGATTCCAATAAGATCATTAAAAAAACAAAAAAAACATCCGCTTCGTCCAGTTTTTGGAGCCGGGATCTGCCGCCTTCCAGGCGACTGCTGTTACCTATGAGCTAACAAGACAAATGTCTTTACCTCTAGTATTTATAAATTTCTCTAGCCTATTAAGCCAGTGATGATGGAGACGTACAAATAAATTTATAAGTTTTTATTTATTTCTGATCTTGTCCAATGGTGGACTCAAACGTGACGTTTTTAGAATCTCTCAGACGCAATAGAAAAATTGTTAGAAAACTTCTTAGTTTTATGATTCTAATAAAACCATTAAAAAAGAAAAAAATCCGCTTCGTTTGGTTTTTGAGCCGGGATCTGCCGGCTTTCAGTCGACTGTTCTTACCTCTGAACTATCGAGACAGATGTCTTTACCTCTAGTATTTATACATTTGTGTAGCCTATTAAACCACATTTGCTTCCAGCTGGCATTATTCACTATCGATGGAAGCGAACAAATAAACTTATAAGCTTTTATTTAGTTTCGATCCTATCCAATGGTGGACTCGAATGTGACATTTTTAGAATCTCTCAGACGCAATAGAAGAATTGTTAGAAAAATGCTTGGTTTTACAATTCCAATAAAATCTTAAAAAAAAGAACAAAAAACGTCCGCTTCGTCCAGTTTTTGTAGCCGGGATCAGCCGCATTCCAGGCGACTGCATTTACCTCTGAACTAACGAGACAAATGCCTTTACCTCTAGTATTTATAAATTTTTCTAGCCTATTAAACCACATTTGCTACCAGCTGGCATTATTCACTATCGATGGAAGCTAACAAATAAATTTATTAGCTTTTATTTATTTTTGTTTGAAAACTTCTTAGTTTTACGATTCCAATAAAATCATAAAAAAAAAGAAAAAACATCCTCTTCGTCCAGTTTTGGACCCGGGATCTGCCGCCTTCCAGGCGACTGCACTTACCTCTGAACTAATGAGACAAATGTCTTTAGCTCTAGTATTTATAAATTAGTGTAGCCTATTAAACCACATTTGCATCAAGCTGGCATTAATCATGAACGATAGAAGCGTAAAAATAAATTTATAAGCTTTTATTTATTTTTGATCTTGTCCAATGGTGGACGCGAACGTGACATTTTTAGAATCTGTCGGATGCAATCGTAGAATTGTTAGAAAACTTCTTAGCTTTACGATTCCAACAATATCATAAAAAAACAAACAACATCCGCTTCTTCGAGTTTTTGGAGTCGGGATCTGCCGCATTCAAGGCGACTGCACTTACCTATGAACTAACGAGACAAATGTCCTTAGTTCTAGTATTTATAAATTTGTGTAGACTATTAAACCACATTTGCTTCCAGCTGGCATTAATCACTAACGATGGAAGCGAACAAATAAATATATAAGCTTTAATTTATTTTTGATCTTGTCCAATGGTGGACTCGAACGTAACATTTTTAGAATCTGTCAGACGCAATAGTAGAATTGTTAGAAAACTTCTTAGTTTTACGATTCCAACAATATCATAAAAAAACAAAAAACATCCGCTTCTTCCAGTTTTTGGACCCGGAATCTGCCGCCTTCCAGGCGACTGCACTTACCTATGAACTAACGAGACAAATGTCTTTAGCTCTAGTATCTATAAATTTGTGTAGCCTATTAAACCACATTTGCTTCCAGCTGGCATTAATCACTAATGATGGAAGCGAACAAATAAATTTATAAGGATTTTTTAATTTTGATCTTGTCCAATGGTGGACTCGAACATGACAGCTTTAGAATCTCTCAGACGCAATAGAAGAATTGTTAGAAAGGCTCTTAGTTTTACGATTCAAGTAAAATCAATAAAGAAATACAGAAAACATCCGCTCCGTCCAGCTTTTGGAGCCGGAATCTGCCACCTTCTAGGCGAATACACTTACCTCTGAACGAACAAGACAAACGTCTTTACCTCTAGTATTTATAAATTTGTGTAGCCTACTAAATCACATTTGCTTCCAGCTGGCATTAATCACTAACGATGGAAGCGAAGAAATAAATTTATAAACTTTTATTTATTTTTGATCTTGTCCAATGGTGGACTCGAACGTGACATTTTTAGAATCTGTCAGACGCAATAGAAAAATTGTTTGAAAACTTCCTAGTTTTACGATTCCAATAAAATCATAAAAAAAATAAAAAAAACATCCGCTTCGTCCAGTTTTTGGAGCCGGGATCTGCCGACTTCCAGGCAACTGCATTTACCTCTGAACTAACGAGACAAATGTCTTTACCTCTAGTATTTATAAATTTTTCTAGGCTATTAAACCACATTTGCTTCCAGGTGGCATTATTCACTATCGATGGAAGCTAACAAATAAATTTATTAGCTTTTATTTATTTTTGATTTTGTCCAATGGTAGACTCGAACGTGACATTTTTAGAATCTCTCAGACGCAATAGAAGAATTGTTAGAAAACTTCTTGATTTTACGATTACGATAAAATCATTAGGAAAAAAACAAAAAACATCCGCTTCGTCTACCTTTTGGAGGCGTGATATGCCGTCTTTGAGGCAAATGTTCTTACCCTGAACTAACGAGACAAATGTCTTTACGTCTAGTATTTCTAAATTTGTGTAGCCTATTAAACCACATTTGCTTCTAGCTGGCATTAATCACTAGCGATGGAAGAGAACAAATATATTTATAAACCTTTATTTATTTTTGATCTTATCCAATGGTGGACCCGAACGTGACATTTTTAGAATCTCTCAGACGCAATAGAAAAATTGTTTGAAAACTTCCTAGTTTTACGATTACAATAAAATCATAAAAAAAATAAAAAAAACATCCGCTTCGTCCAGTTTTTGGAGCCGGGATCTGCCGCCTTCCAGGCGACAGCATTTACCTCTGAACTAACGAGACCTTTACCTTTACCTCTAGTATTTATAAATTTTTCTAGCCTATTAAACCACATTTGCTTCCAGCTGGCATTATTCACTATCGACGGAAGCGAACAAATAAACTTATAAGCTTTTATTTAGTTTCGATCCTATCCAATGGTGGACTCGAATGTGACATTTTTAGAATCTCTCAGACGCAATAGAAGAATTGTTAGAAAAATTCTTGGTTTTACAATTCCAATAAAATCTTAAAAAAAAGAACAAAAAACGTCCGCTTCGTCCAGTTTTTGGAGCCGGGATCTGCCGCCTTCCAGCCGACTGCATTTACCTCTGAACTAACGAGACAAATGTCTTTACCTGTAGTATTTATAAATTTTTCTAGCCTATTAAACCACATTTGCTACCAGCTGGCATTATTCACTATCGATGGAAGCTAACAAATAAATTTATTAGCTTTTATTTATTTTTAATTTTGTCCAATGGTGGACTCGAACGTGACATTTTTAGAATCTCTCAGACGCAATAGAAAAATTGTTTGAAAACTTCCTAGTTTTACGATTCCAAAAAAATCATAAAAAAAAAAATAAAAAAACGTCCGCTTCGTCCAGTTTTTGGAGCCGGGATCTGCCGCCTTCCAGGCGACTACATTTACCTCTGAACTAACGAGAAAAATGTCTTTACCTCTAGTATTTATAAATTTTTCTAGCCTATTAAACCACATTTGCTACCAGCTGGCATTATTCACTATCGATGGAAGCTAACAAATAAATTTATTTATTTATTTTACGATTCCAATAAAATCATAAAAAAAAAGAAAAAACATCCTCTTCGTCCAGTTTTGGTGCCGGGAACTGCCGCATTCCAGGCGACTGCACTTACCTCTGAACTAATGAGACAAATGGCTTTACCTGTAGTATTTATAAATTAGTGTAGCCTATTAAACCACATTAGCATCCAGCTGGTATTAATCATGAACGATAGAAGCGGAAAAATAAATTTATAAGCTTTTATTTATTTTTGATCTTGTCCAATAGTGGACGCGAACGTGACATTTTTAGAATCTGTCGGATGCAATCGTAGAATTGTTAGAAAACTTCTTAGCTTTACGATTCCAACAATATCATAAAAAAACAAACAACATCCGCTTCTTCGAGATTTTGGAGTCGGGATCTGCAGCCTTCCAGGCGACTGCACTTACCTATGAACTAACGAGACAAATGTCCTTAGTTCTAGTATTTATAAATTTGTGTAGACTATTAAACCACATTTGCTTCCAGCTGGCATTAATCACTAACGATAGAAGCGAACAAATAAATTTATAAGCTTTTATTTATTTTTGATCTTGTCCAATAGTGGACGCGAACGAGACATTTTTAGAATCTGTCGGATGCAATCGTAGAATTGTTAGAAAACTTCTTAGCTTTACGATTCCAACAATATCATAAAAAAACAAACAACATCCGCTTCTTCGAGTTTTTGGAGTCGGGATCTGCCGCCTTCCAGGCGACTGCACTTACCTATGAACTAACGAGACAAATGTCCTTAGTTCTAGTATTTATAAATTAGTGTAGACTATTAAACCACATTTGCTTCCAGCTGGCATTAATCATGAACGATAGAAGCGGAAAAATAAATTTATAAGCTTTTATTTATTTTTGATCTTGTCCAATGGTGGACGCGAACGTGACATTTTGAGAATCTGCCGGATGCAATCGTAGAATTGTTAGAAAACTTCTTAGCTTTACGATTCCAACAATATCATAAGAAAACAAACAACATCCGCTTCTTCGAGTTTTTAGTGTCGGGATCTGCCGCATTCAAGGCGACTGCACTTACCTATGAACCAACGAGACAAATGTCCTGAGTTCTAGTATTTATAAATTTGTGTAGACTATTAAACCACATTTGCTTCCAGCTGGCATTAATCACTAACGATGGAAGCGAACAAATAAATTGATCTTGTCCAATGGTGGACTCGAACGTAACATTTTTAGAATCTGTCAGACGCAATAGTAGAATTGTTAGAAAACTTCTTAGTTTTACGATTCCAACAATATCATAAAAAAACAAAAAACATCCGCTTCTTCCAGTTTTTGGACCCGGCATCTGCCGCCTTCCAGGCGACTGCACTTACCTATGAACTAACGAGACAAATGTCTTTAGCTCTAGTATTTATAAATTTTTCTAGCCTATTAAACCACATATGCTTCCAGCTGGCATTAATCACTAATGATAGAAGCGAACAAATAAATTTATAAGGTTTTTTTAATTTTGATCTTGTCCAATGGTGGACTCGAACGTGACATTTTTAGAATCTGCCAGACGCAATAGTAAAATTATTAGAAAAATTCTTAGTTTTACGATTCCAATAATATTATAAGAAAAATCAAACCGCTTCGTCCAGTTTTGGGAGCCGGAATCTGCCACCTTCCAGACGACTGCACTTACCTCTGAACTAGTGAGACAAATGTCTTTACCTGTAGTATTTATAAATTAGTGTAGCCTATTAAACCACTTTTGCTTCCAGCTGGCATTAATCACTAACGATGGAAGCGAACAAATAGATTTATAAGCTTTTATTTATTTTTCATCTTGTCCAATGGTGGACTCGAACGTGACAGCTTTAGAATCTCTCAGACGCAATAGAAGAATTGTTAGAAAGGCTCTTAGTTTTACGATTACAGTAAAATCAATAAAGAAATACAGAAAACATCCGCTCCGTCCAGTTTTTGGAGCCGGAATCTGCCACCTTCTACGCGAATACACTTACCTCTGAACGAACAAGACAAACGTCTTTACCTCTAGTATTTATAAATTTGTGTAGCCTATTAAATCACATTTGCTTCCAGTTGGCATTAATCACTAACGATGGAAGCGAAGAAATAAATTTATAAACCTTTATTTGTTTTTGATCTTGTCCAATGGTGGACTCGAATGTGACATTTTTAGAATCTCTCAGACGCAATAGAAAAATTGTTTGAAAACTTCCTAGTTTTACGATTCCAATAAAATCATAAAAAAAAATAAAAAAAACATCCGCTTCGTCCAGTTTTTGGAGCCGGGATCTGCCGACTTCCAGGCGACTGCATTTACCTCTGAACTAACGAGACAAATGTCTTTACCTCTAGTATTTATAAATTTTTCTAGGCTATTAAACCACATTTGCTTCCAGGTGGCATTATTCACTATCGATGGAAGCTAACAAATAAATTTATTAGCTTTTATTTATTTTTGATTTTGTCCAATGGTGGACTCGAACGTGACATTTTTAGAATCTCTCAGACGCAATAGAAGAATTGTTAGAAAACTTCTTGATTTTACGATTACGATAAAATCATTAGGAAAAAACAAAAAACATCCGCTTCGTCTACCTTTTGGAGCCGTGATATGCCGTCTTTGAGGCGAATGTTCTTACCCTGAACTAACGAGACAAATGTCTTTACGTCTAGTATTTCTAAATTTGTGTAGCCTATTAAACCACATTTGCTTCTAGCTGGCATTAATCACTAGCGATGGAAGAGAACAAATATATTTATAAACCTTTATTTATTTTTGATCTTGTCCAATGGTGGACACGAACGTGACATTTTTAGAATCTCTCAGACGCAATAGAAAAATTGTTTGAAAACTTCCTAGTTTTACGATTCCAATAAAATCATAAAAAAAAATAAAAAAACATCCGCTTCGTCCAGTTTTTGGAGCCGGGATCTGCCGCCTTCCAGGCGACAGCATTTACCTCTGAACTAACGAGACAAATGCCTTTACCTCTAGTACTTATAAATTTTTCTAGCCTATTAAAACACATTTGCTTCCAGCTGGCATTACTCACTATCGATGGAAGCGAACAAATAAACTTATAAGCTTTTATTTAGTTTCGATCCTATCCAATGGTGGACTCGAATGTGACATTTTTAGAATCTCTCAGACGCAATAGAAGAATTGTTAGAAAAATTCTTGGTTTTACAATTCCAATAAAATCTTAAAAAAAGAACAAAAAACGTCCGCTTCATCCAGTTTTTGGAGCCGGGATCTGCCGCCTTCCAGGCGACTGCATTTACCTCTGAACTAACGAGACAAATGTCTTTACCTGTAGTATTTATAAATTTTTCTAGCCTATTAAACCACATTTGCTACCAGCTGGCATTATTCACTATCGATGGAAACTAACAAACAAATTTATTAGCTTTTATTTATTGTTGATTTTGTCCAATGGTGGACTCGAACGTGACATTTTTAGAATCTCTCAGACGCAATAGAAAAATTGTTTGAAAACTTCTTAGTTTTACGATTCCAATAAAATCATAAAAAAAAAGAAAAAACATCCTCTTCGTCCAGTTTTGGAGCCGGGATCTGCCGCCTTCCAGGAGACTGCACTTACCTCTGAACTAATGAGACAAATGTCTTTACCTGTAGTATTTATAAATTAGTGTAGCCTATTAAACCACATTTGCTACCAGCTGGCATTATTCACTATCGATGGAAACTAACAAACAAATTTATTAGCTTTTATTTATTGTTGATTTTGTCCAATGGTGGACTCGAACGTGACATTTTTAGAATCTCTCAGACGCAATAGAAAAATTGTTTGAAAACTTCTTAGTTTTACGATTCCAATAAAATCATAAAAAAAAAGAAAAAACATCCTCTTCGTCCAGTTTTGGAGCCGGGATCTGCCGCCTTCCAGGAGACTGCACTTACCTCTGAACTAATGAGACAAATGTCTTTACCTGTAGTATTTATAAATTAGTGTAGCCTATTAAACCACACTTGCATCAAGCTGGCATTATTCACTATCGATGGCAGCTAACAAATAAATTTATTAGCTTTTATTTATTTTTGATTTTGTCCAATGGTGGACTCGAACGTGACATTTTTAGGATCTCTCAGACGCAATAGAAAAATTGTTTGAAAACTTCCTAGTTTTACGATTCCAAAAAAATAATAAAAAAAAATAAAAAAACATCCGCTTCGTCCAGTTTTTGCAGCCGGGATCTGCCGCCTTCCAGGCGACTGCATTTACCTCTGAACTAACGAGACAAATGTCTTTACCTCTAGTATTTATAAATTTTTCTAGCCTATTAAACCACATTTGCTACCAGCTGGCATTATTCACTATCGATGGCAGCTAACAAATAAATTTATTAGCTTTTATTTATTTTTGATTTTGTCCAATGGTGGACTCGAACGTGACATTTTTAGGATCTCTCAGACGCAATAGAAAAATTGTTTGAAAACTTCCTAGTTTTACGATTCCAAAAAAATAATAAAAAAAAATAAAAAAACATCCGCTTCGTCCAGTTTTTGCAGCCGGGATCTGCCGCCTTCCAGGCGACTGCATTTACCTCTGAACTAACGAGACAAATGTCTTTACCTCTAGTATTTATAAATTTTTCTAGCCTATTAAACCACATTTGCTACCAGCTGGCATTATTCACTATCGATGGAAACTAACAAACAAATTTATTAGCTTTTATTTATTGTTGATTTTGTCCAATGGTGGACTCGAACGTGACATTTTTAGAATCTCTCAGACGCAATAGAAAAATTGTTTGAAAACTTCCTAGTTTTACGATTCCAAAAAAATAATAAAAAAAAATAAAAAAACATCCGCTTCGTCCAGTTTTTGCAGCCGGGATCTGCCGCCTTCCAGGCGACTGCATTTACCTCTGAACTAACGAGACAAATGTCTTTACCTCTAGTATTTATAAATTTTTCTAGCCTATTAAACCACATTTGCTACCAGCTGGCATTATTCACTATCGATGGAAACTAACAAACAAATTTATAAGCTTTTATTTATTTTGGATCTTGTCCAATAGTGGACGCGAACGTGACATTTTTAGAATCTGTCAAATGCAATCGTAGAATTGTTAGAAAACTTCTTAGTCTTACGATTCCAACAATATCATAAAAAACAAAAAACATCCGCTTCTTCCAGTTTTTGGACCCGGGATCTGCCGCCTTCCAGGCGACTGCACTTACCTATGAACTAACGAGACAAATGTCTTTAGCTCCAGTATTTATAAATTTGTGTAGCCTATTAAACCACATTTGCTTCCAGCTGGCATTAATCACTAATGATGGAAGCGAACAAATAAATTTATAAGGTTTTTTTAATTTTGATCTTGTCCAATGGTGGACTCGAACGTGACATTTTTAGAATCTGTCAGACGCAATAGTAAAATTGTTAGAAAACTTCTTAGTTTTACGATTCCAATAATATTATAAAAAAAAACAAACCGCTTCGTCCAGTTTTGGGAGCCGGAATCTGCCACCTTCCAGACGACTGCACTTACCTCTGAACTAGTGAGACAAATGTCTTTACCTGTAGTATTTATAAATTAGTGTAGCCTATTAAACCACTTTTGCTTCCAGCTGGCATTAATCACTAACGATGGAAGCGAACAAATAGATTTATAAGCTTTTATTTATTTTTCATCTTGTCCAATGGTGGACTCGAACGTGACAGCTTTAAAATCTCTCAGACGCAATAGAAGAATTGTTAGAAAACTTCCTAGTTTTACGATTCCAATAAAATCATAAAAAAAATAAAAGAAACATCCGCTTCGTCCAGTTTTTGGAGCCGGGATCTGCCGCCTTCCAGGCGACAGCATTTACCTCTGAACTAACGAGACAAATGTCTTTACCTCTAGTATTTATAAATTTTTCTAGCCTATTAAACCACATTTGCTTCCAGGTGGCATTATTCACTATCGATGGAAGCTAACAAATAAATTTATTAGCTTTTATTTATTTTTGATTTTGTCCAATGGTGGACTCGAAAGTGACTTTTTAGAATCTCTCAGATGCAATAGAAGAATTTTTAGAAGAGTTCTTAGTTTTACAATTCCAATAAAATCGTAAAAAAAAAACTAAAAACATCCGCTTCTTTCAGTTTTTGGAGCCGGGATCTGCCACCTTCCAGGCGACTGTACTTACCTCTGAACTGGTGAGACAAATGTCTTTACCTGTAATATTTATAAATTAGTGAAGCCTATTAAACCACATTTGCTTCCAGCTGGCATTAATCACTAACGATGGAAGCGAACAAATAAATTTATAAGCTTTTTTTTATTTTTGATGTTGTCCAATGGTGGACTCGAACGTGATATTTTTAGAATCTCTCAGACGCAACAGAAGAATTGTTAGAAAAGTTCTTAGTTTTACGATTCCAATAAAATCATGAAAAAAAAACATCCGCTTCGTCCAGTTGTGGAGCCGGGATCTGCCGCCTTCCAGGCGACTGCACTTACCTCTGAGCTATCGAGACAAATGTCTTTACCTCTAGTATTTATAAACTTGTGTAGCCTATTAAACCAGATTTGCTTCCACCTGGGTTTAATCACTAACGACGGAAGCGAACAAATAAATTTATAAGCTTTTATTTAGTTTTGATCTTATCCAATGGTGGACTCGAACGTGACATTTTTAGAATCGCTCAGACGCAATAGAAGAATTTTTAGAAAAGTTCTTTGTTTGAAAATTCCAATAAAATCATAAAAGAAAACTAAAAACATCCGCTTCGTCCAGTTTTTGGAGCCGCGATCTGGCGCCTTCCAGGCGACTGCATTTACCTCTGAACTAAAGAGACAAAGTCTTTACCTCTAGCCCTAGTATTTATAAATTTGTGTAGCCTATTAAAACACATTTGCTTCCAGCTGGCTTTAATCAATAACGATGGAAGCGAACAAATAAATTTATAAGCTGTTATTTAGTTTTGAACTTCTCCAATGGTGGACTCGAACGTGATATTTTTAGAATCTCTCAGACGCATTAGAAGAATTGTTAGAAAACTTCTTATATTTACGATTACGATAAAATCATTAAAAAAAAAACAAAAAATACTCACTTCGTCCAATTTTTGCAGCCACGGTGGACTCGAACGTGACATTTTTAGAATCTGTCAGACGCAATAGCAGAATTGTTAGAAAACTTCTTGGTTTTACTATTCAAATAATATCATAAAAAATCAAAAAATTATCAGCTTCGTCCAGTTTTTCGAGCCGGGATCTGCCGCCTTTCAGGCGACTGCATTTACCTCTGAGCTATCGAGACAAATGTCTTTACCTCTAGTATTTATAAATCTTTAGACTATTAAACCACATTTGCTTCCATCTGGCTTTAATCAATAACGATGGAAACGAACAAATAAATGTATAAGCTTTTATTTAGATTTGATCTTATCCAATGGTGGACTCGAACGTGACAATTTTAGAATCTGTCAGACGCAATAGCAGAATTGTTAGAAAACTTCTTGGTTTACTATTCGAATAATATCATAAAAAAAAAACAAAAAATCATCAGCTTCGTCCAGTATTTGGAGCCGGGATCTGCCGCCTTTCAGGCGACTGCATTTACCTCTGATCTAACGAGACAAATGTCGTTACCTCTAGTATTTATAAAACTGTGTAGACTATTAAACCACATTTGCGTCCAGCTGGCTTTAATCAATAACGATGGATGCCAACAAATAAATTTATAAGCTTTTATCTATTTTTGATCTTGTCCAACGGTGGACTCGAACGTGACAATTTTAGAATCTGTCAGACGCAATAGCAGAATTGTTAGAAAACTTCTTAGTTTTACGATTCCAATAAAATCATTTAAAAAAAAACATTCGTTTTGGAGCCGGGATCTGCCGCCTTCCAGGCGACTGCATTTACCTCTGATCTAACGAGACAAATGTCGTTACCTGTAGTATTTATAAAACTGTGTAGACTATTAAACAACATTTGCGTCCAGCTGGCTTTAATCAATAACGATGGAAGCCAACAAATAAATTTATCAGCTTTTATCTATTTTTGATCTTGTCCAACGGTGGACTCGAACGTGACAATTTTAGAATCTGTCAGACGCAATAGCAGAATTGTTAGAAAACTTCTTAGTTTTACGATTCCAATAAAATCATTAAAAAAAAAAACATCCGTTTCGTCCAGTTTTGGAGCCGGGATCTTCCGCTTTCCAGGCTACTGCACTAACCTCTGATCTGCCGAGACAAATGTCTTTACCTCTAGTATTTATAAATTTGTAGACTATTAAACCACATTTGCTTCCAGCTGGCATTAATCACTAACGATGGAGGGAACAAATAAATTTAAAACCTTTTATTTAGTTTTGATCTTATCCAATGGTGGACTTGAACGTGACAATTTTAGAATCTGTCAGACGCAATAGCAGAATTGTTGGAAAACTTCTTGGTTTTACTATTCGAATAATATCATAAAAAAAAACAAAAAAATCATCAGCTTCGTCCAGTTTTTGGAGCCGGGATCTGCCGCCTTTCAGGCGACTGCATTTACCTCTGAGCTATCGAGACAAATGTCTTTACCTCTAGTATTTATAAATCTTTAGACTATTAAACCACATTTGCTTCCAGCTGGCTTTAATCAATAACGATGGAAGCGAACAAATAAATTTATAAGCTGTTATTTAGTTTTGAACTTCTCCAATGGTGGACTCGAACGTGATATTTTTAGAATCTCTCAGACGCATTAGAAGAATTGTTAGAAAACTTCTTATATTTACGATTACGATAAAATCATTAAAAAAAAAACAAAAAATACTCACTTCGTCCAATTTTTGCAGCCACGGTGGACTCGAACGTGACATTTTTAGAATCTGTCAGACGCAATAGCAGAATTGTTAGAAAACTTCTTGGTTTTACTATTCAAATAATATCATAAAAAATCAAAAAATTATCAGCTTCGTCCAGTTTTTCGAGCCGGGATCTGCCGCCTTTCAGGCGACTGCATTTACCTCTGAGCTATCGAGACAAATGTCTTTACCTCTAGTATTTATAAATCTTTAGACTATTAAACCACATTTGCTTCCATCTGGCTTTAATCAATAACGATGGAAACGAACAAATAAATGTATAAGCTTTTATTTAGATTTGATCTTATCCAATGGTGGACTCGAACGTGACAATTTTAGAATCTGTCAGACGCAATAGCAGAATTGTTAGAAAACTTCTTGGTTTACTATTCGAATAATATCATAAAAAAAAAACAAAAAATCATCAGCTTCGTCCAGTATTTGGAGCCGGGATCTGCCGCCTTTCAGGCGACTGCATTTACCTCTGATCTAACGAGACAAATGTCGTTACCTCTAGTATTTATAAAACTGTGTAGACTATTAAACCACATTTGCGTCCAGCTGGCTTTAATCAATAACGATGGATGCCAACAAATAAATTTATAAGCTTTTATCTATTTTTGATCTTGTCCAACGGTGGACTCGAACGTGACAATTTTAGAATCTGTCAGACGCAATAGCAGAATTGTTAGAAAACTTCTTAGTTTTACGATTCCAATAAAATCATTTAAAAAAAAACATTCGTTTTGGAGCCGGGATCTGCCGCCTTCCAGGCGACTGCATTTACCTCTGATCTAACGAGACAAATGTCGTTACCTGTAGTATTTATAAAACTGTGTAGACTATTAAACAACATTTGCGTCCAGCTGGCTTTAATCAATAACGATGGAAGCCAACAAATAAATTTATCAGCTTTTATCTATTTTTGATCTTGTCCAACGGTGGACTCGAACGTGACAATTTTAGAATCTGTCAGACGCAATAGCAGAATTGTTAGAAAACTTCTTAGTTTTACGATTCCAATAAAATCATTAAAAAAAAAAACATCCGTTTCGTCCAGTTTTGGAGCCGGGATCTTCCGCTTTCCAGGCTACTGCACTAACCTCTGATCTGCCGAGACAAATGTCTTTACCTCTAGTATTTATAAATTTGTAGACTATTAAACCACATTTGCTTCCAGCTGGCATTAATCACTAACGATGGAGGGAACAAATAAATTTAAAACCTTTTATTTAGTTTTGATCTTATCCAATGGTGGACTTGAACGTGACAATTTTAGAATCTGTCAGACGCAATAGCAGAATTGTTGGAAAACTTCTTGGTTTTACTATTCGAATAATATCATAAAAAAAAACAAAAAAATCATCAGCTTCGTCCAGTTTTTGGAGCCGGGATCTGCCGCCTTTCAGGCGACTGCATTTACCTCTGAGCTATCGAGACAAAAGTCTTTACCTCTAGTATTTATAAATCTTTAGACTATTAAACCACATTTGCTTCCAGCTGGCTTTAATCAATAACGATGGAAGCGAACAAATAAATTTATAAGCTTTTATTTAGTTTTGATCTTATCCAATGGTGGACTTGAACGTGACAATTATAGAATCTGTCAGACGCAATAGCAGAATTGTTGGAAAACTTCTTGGTTTTACTATTCGAATAATATCATAAAAAAAAACAAAAAAATCATCAGCTTCGTCCAGTTTTTGGAGCCGTGATCTGCCGCCTTTCAGGCGACTGCATTTACCTCTGAGCTATCGAGACAAATGTCTTTACCTCTAGTATTTATAAATCTTTAGACTATTAAACCACATTTGCTTCCAGCTGGCTTTAATCAATAACGATGGAAGCGAACAAATAAATTTATAAGCTTTTATTTAGTTTTGATCTTATCCAATGGTGGACTTGAACGTGACAATTTTAGAATCTGTCAGACGCAATAGCAGAATTGTTGGAAAACTTCTTGGTTTTACTATTCGAATAATATCATAAAAAAAACAAAAAATCATCAGCTTCGTCCAGTTTTCGGAGCCGGGATCAGCCGCCTTTCAGGCGACTGCATTTACCTCTGAGCTATCGAGACAAATGTCTTTACCTCCAGTATTTATCAATTTGTAGACTATTAAACCACATTTGCGTCCAGCTGGCTTTAATCAATAACGATGGAAGCCAACAAATAAATTTATAAGCTTTTATCTATTTTTGATCTTGTCCAACGGTGGACTCGAACGTGACAATTTTAGAATCTGTCAGACGCAATAGCAGAATTGTTAGAAAACTTTTTATTTTTAAGATTACGATAAAATCATTAAAAAAAAACAAAAAATATCCGCATCGTCCAGTTTTTGCTGCCGGGATCTGCAGCCTTTCAGGCGACTGCATTTACCTCTGATCTAACGAGACAAATGTCGTTACTTCTAGTATTTATAAAACTGTGTAGACTATTAAACCACATTTGCTTCCAGCTGGCATTAATCACTAACGATGGAAGGAACAAATAAATTTATAACCTTTTATTTATTTTTGATCTTGTCCAACGGTGGACTCGAACGTGACATTTGTAGAATCTGTCAGAAGCAATAGCAGAATTGTGGGAAAACTTCTTGGTTTTACTATTCGAATAATATCATAAAAAAATATATATATATATATAAATATATACATATATATAATATAAATTAGTGTAGCCTATTAAACCACACTTGCATCAAGCTGGCATTAATCATGTACGATAGAAGCGGAAAAATAAATTTATAAGCTTTTATTTATTTTTGATCTTGTCCAATAGTGGACGCGAACGTGACATTTTTAGAATCTGTCGGACGCAATCGTAGAATTGTTAGAAAACTTCTTAGCTTTACGATTCCAACAATATCATAAAAAAAACAAAAAACATCCGCTTCATAGGGTTTTTGGTGTCGGGATCTGCCGCCTTCCAGGAGACTGCACTTACCTATGAACTAACGAGACAAATGTCCTTAGTTCTAGTATTTATAAATTTGTGTAGACTATTAAACCACATTTGCTTCCAGCTGGTATTAATCACTAACGATAGAAGCGAACAAATAAATATATAAGCTTTAATTTATTTTTGATCTTGTCAAATGGTGAACTCGAACGTAACATTTTTAGAATCTGTCAGACGCAATAGTAGAATTGTTAGAAAACTTCTTAGTCTTACGATTCCAACAATATCATAAAAAAACAAAAAACATCCGCTTCTTCCAGTTTTTGGACCCGGGATCTGCCGCCTTCCAGGCGACTGCACTTACCTATGAACTAACGAGACAAATGTCCTTAGCTCCAGTATTTATAAATTTGTGTAGCCTATTAAACCACAATTGCTTCCAGCTGGCATTAATCACTAATGATGGAAGCGAACAAATAAATTTATAAGGTTTTTTTAATTTTGATCTTGTCCAATGGTGGACTCGAACGTGACAGCTTTAGAATCTCTCAGACGCAATAGAAGAATTGTTAGAAAACTTCCTAGTTTTACGATTCCAATAAAATCATAAAAAAAATAAAAGAAACATCCGCTTCGTCCAGTTTTTGGAGCCGGGATCTGCCGCCTTCCAGGCGACAGCATTTACCTCTGAACTAACGAGACAAATGTCTTTACCTCTAGTATTTATAAATTTTTCTAGCCTATTAAACCACATTTGCTTCCAGGTGGCATTATTCACTATCGATGGAAGCTAACAAATAAATTTATTAGCTTTTATTTATTTTTGATTTTGTCCAATGGTGGACTCGAAAGTGACTTTTTGGAATCTCTCAGACGCAATAGAAGAATTTTTAGAAGAGTTCTTAGTTTTACAATTCCAATAAAATCGTAAAAAAAAAACTAAAACATCCGCTTCTTTCAGTTTTTGGAGCCGGGATCTGCCACCTTCCAGGCGACTGTACTTACCTCTGAACTAGTGAGACAAATGTCTTTACCTGTAATATTTATAAATTAGTGAAGCCTATTAAACCACATTTGCTTCCAGCTGGCATTAATCACTAACGATGGAAGCGAACAAATAAATTTATAAGCTTTTTTTATTTTTGATGTTGTCCAATGGTGGACTCGAACGTGATATTTTTAGAATCTCTCAGACGCAACAGAAGAATTGTTAGAAAAGTTCTTAGTTTTACGATTCCAATAAAATCATGAAAAAAAAACATCCGCTTCGTCCAGTTGTGGAGCCGGGATCTGCCGCCTTCCAGGCGACTGCACTTACCTCTGAGCTATCGAGACAAATGTCTTTACCTCTAGTATTTATAAACTTGTGTAGCCTATTAAACCAGATTTGCTTCCACCTGGCTTTAATCACTAACGACGGAAGCGAACAAATAAATTTATAAGCTTTTATTTAGTTTTGATCTTATCCAATGGTGGACTCGAACGTGACATTTTTAGAATCGCTCAGACGCAATAGAAGAATTTTTAGAAAAGTTCGTTGTTTGAAAATTCCAATAAAATCATAAAAAAAAAAACTAAAAACATCCGCTTCGTCCAGTTTTTGGAGCCGCGATCTGGCGCCTTCCAGGTGACTGCATTTACCTCTGAACTAAAGAGACAAAGTCTTTACCTCTAGCCCTAGTATTTATAAATTTGTGTAGCCTATTAAAACACATTTGCTTCCAGCTGGCTTTAATCAATAACGATGGAAGCGAACAAATAAATTTATAAGCTGTTATTTAGTTTTGAACTTCTCCAATGGTGGACTCGAACGTGATATTTTTAGAATCTCTCAGACGCAATAGAAGAATTGTTAGAAAACTTCTTATATTGACGATTACGATAAAATCATTAAAAAAAAACAAAAAATACTCGCTTCGTCCAATTTTTGGAGCCACGGTGGACTCGAACGTGACATTTTTAGAATCTGTCAGACGCAATAGCAGAATTGTTAGAAAACTTCTTGGTTTTACTATTCAAATAATATCATAAAAAATCAAAAAATTATCAGCTTCGTCCAGTTTTTCGAGCCGGGATCTGCCGCCTTTCAGGCGACTGCATTTACCTCTGATCTAACGAGACAAATGTCTTTACCTCTAGTATTTATAAAACTCTGTAGGCTATTAAACCACATTTGCTTCCAGCTGCATTAATCACTAACGATGGAAGGAACAAATAAATTTATAACCTTTTATTTATTTTTGGTCTTGTCCAACGGTGGACTCGAACGTGACATTTGTAGAATCTGTCAGACGCAATAGCAGAATTGTTGGAAAACTTCTTGGTTTTACTATTCGAATAATATCATAAAAAAAACAAAAAATCATCAGCTTCGTCCAGTTTTTGGAGCCGGGATCGGCCGCCTTTCAGGCGACTGCATTTACCTCTGAGTTATCGAGACAAATGTCTTTACCTCTAGTATTTATAAATCTTTAGACTATTAAACCACATTTGCTTCCAGCTGGCTTTAATCAATAACGATGGAAACGAACAAATAAATGTATAAGCTTTTATTTAGATTTGATCTTATCCAATGGTGGACTCGAACGTGACAATTTTAGAATCTGTCAGACGCAATAGCAGAATTGTTAGAAAACTTCTTGGTTTACTATTCGAATAATATCATAAAAAAAAACAAAAAATCATCAGCTTCGTCCAGTATTTGGAGCCGGGATCTGCCGCCTTTCAGGCGACTGCATTTACCTCTGATCTAACGAGACAAATGTCGTTACCTCTAGTATTTATAAAACTGTGTAGACTATTAAACCACATTTGCGTCCAGCTGGCTTTAATCAATAACGATGGATGCCAACAAATAAATTTATAAGCTTTTCTCTATTTTTGATCTTGTCCAACGGTGGACTCGAACGTGACAATTTTAGAATCTGTCAGACGCAATAGCAGAATTGTTAGAAAACTTCTTAGTTTTACGATTCCAATAAAATCATTAAAAAAAAAACATTCGTTTTTGAGCCGGGATCTGCCGCCTTCCAGGCTACTGCACTAACCTCTGAGCTATCGAGACAAATGTCTTCACCTCTAGTATTTATAAATTTGTAGACTATTAAACCACATTTGCTTCCAGCTGGTATTAATCACTAACGATGGAAGCGAACAAATAAATTTATAAGCTTTTATTTAGTTTTGATCTTATCCAATGGTGGACTCGAACGTGACATTTTTAGAATCTCTCAGACACAATAGAAGAATTTTTAGAAAAGTTCTTAGCTTGAAAATTCCAATAAAATCATAAAAAAAAAACTAAAAACATCCGCTTCGTCCAGTTTTTGGAGCCGCGATCTGGCGCCTTCCAGGCGACTGCATTTACCTCTGAACTAAAGAGACAAAGTCTTTTCCTCTAGCCCTAGTATTTATAAATTTGTGTAGCCTATTAAAACACATTTGCTTCCAGCTGGCTTTAATCAATAACGATGGAAGCGAACAAATAAATTTATAAGCTGTTATTTAGTTTTGAACTTCTCCAATGGTGGACTCGAACGTGATATTTTTAGAATCTCTCAGACGCAATAGAAGAATTGTTAGAAAACTTCTTAAATTGACGATTACGATAAAATCATTAAAAAAAAACAAAAAATACCCGCTTCGTCCAGTTTTTGGAGCCACGGTGGACTCGAACGTGACATTTTTAGAATCTGTCAGACGCAATAGCAGAATTGTTAGAAAACTTCTTGGTTTACTATTCGAATAATATCATAAAAAAAAACAAAAAATCGTCAGCTTCGTCCAGTATTTGGAGCCGGGGTCTGCCTCCTTTCAGGCGACTGCATTTACCTCTGATCTAACGAGACAAATGTCGTTACCTCTAGTATTTATAAAACTGTGTAGACTATTAAACAACATTTGCGTCCAGCTGGCTTTAATCAATAACGATGGAAGCCAACAAATAAATTTATCAGCTTTTATCTATTTTTGATCTTGTCCAACGGTGGACTCGAACGTGACAATTTTAGAATCTGTCAGACGCAATAGCAGAATTGTTAGAAAACTTCTTAGTTTTACGATTCCAATAAAATCATTAAAAAAAAAAAACATCCGTTTCGTCCAGTTTTGGAGCCGGGATCTTCCGCTTTCCAGGCTACTGCACTAACCTCTGATCTGCCGAGACAAATGTCTTTACCTCTAGTATTTATAAATTTGTAGACTATTAAACCACATTTGCTTCCAGCTGGCATTAATCACTAACGATGGAGGGAACAAATAAATTTAAAACCTTTTATTTATTTTTGATTTTGTCCAATGGTGGCATCGAACGTCACATTTTTAGAATCTGTCAGACGCAATAGCAGAATTGTTGGAAAACTTCTTGGCTTTACTATTCGAATAATATCATAAAAAAAAAACAAAAAAATCATCAGCTTCGTCCAGTTTTTGGAGCCGGGATCTGCCGCCTTTCAGGCGAATGCATTTACCTCTGAGCTATCGAGACAAATGTCTTTACCTCTAGTATTTATAAATCTTTAGACTATTAAACCACATTTGCTTCCAGCTGGCTTTAATCAATAACGATGGAAGCGAACAAATAAATTTATAAGCTTTTATTTAGTTTTGATATTATCCAATGGTGGACTCGAACGTGACAATTTTAGAATCTGTCAGACGCAATAGCAGAATTGTTGGAAAACTTCTTGGTTTTACTATTCGAATAATATCATAAAAAAAAAAACAAAAAAATCATCAGCTTCGTCCAGTTTTTGGAGCCGGGATCTGCCGCCTTTCAGGCGACTGCATTTACCTCTGAGCTATCGAGACAAATGTCTTTACCTCTAGTATTTATAAATCTTTAGACTATTAAACCACATTTGCTTCCAGCTGGCTTTAATCAATAACGATGGAAGCGAACAAATAAATTTATAAGCTTTTATTTAGTTTTGATCTTATCCAATGGTGGACTTGAACGTGACAATTTTAGAATCTGTCAGACGCAATAGCAGAATTGTTGGAAAACTTCTTGGTTTTACTATTCGAATAATATCATAAAAAAAACAAAAAATCATCAGCTTCGTCCAGTTTTCGGAGCCGGGATCAGCCGCCTTTCAGGCGACTGCATTTACCTCTGAGCTATCGAGACAAATGTCTTTACCTCCAGTATTTATCAATTTGTAGACTATTAAACCACATTTGCTTCCAGCTGGCATTAATCACTAACGATGGAAGGAACAAATAAATTTATAACCTTTTATTTATTTTTGATCTTGTCCAACGGTGGACTCGAACGTGACATTTGTAGAATCTGTCAGAAGCAATAGCAGAATTGTGGGAAAACTTCTTGGTTTTACTATTCGAATAATATCATAAAAAAAAATATATATATATATATAAATATATATATATATATAATATAAGTTAGTGTAGCCTATTAAACCACACTTGCATCAAGCTGGCATTAATCATGTACGATAGAAGCGGAAAAATAAATTTATAAGCTTTTATTTATTTTTGATCTTGTCCAATAGTGGACGCGAACGTGACATTTTTAGAATCTGTCGGATGCAATCGTAGAATTGTTAGAAAACTTCTTAGCTTTACGATTCCAACAATATCATAAAAAAAACAAAAAACATCCGCTTCATAGGGTTTTTGGTGTCGGGATCTGCCGCCTTCCAGGAGAATGCACTTACCTATGAACTAACGAGACAAATGTCCTTAGTTCTAGTATTTATAAATTTGTGTAGACTATTAAACCACATTTGCTTCCAGCTGGTATTAATCACTAACGATAGAAGCGAACAAATAAATATATAAGCTTTAATTTATTTTTGATCTTGCCAAATGGTGAACTCGAACGTAACATTTTTAGAATCTGTCAGACGCAATAGTAGAATTGTTAGAAAACTTCTTAGTCTTACGATTCCAACAATATCATAAAAAAACAAAAAACATCCGCTTCTTCCACTTTTTGGACCCGGGATATGCCGCATTCCAGGCGACTGCACTTACCTATGAACTAACGAGACAAATGTCTTTAGCTCCAGTATTTATAAATTTGTGTAGCCTATTAAACCACATTTGCTTCCAGCTGGCATTAATCACTAATGATGGAAGCGAACAAATAAATTTATAAGGTTTTTTTAATTTTGATCTTGTCCAATGGTGGACTCGAACGTGACAGCTTTAGAATCTCTCACACGCAATAGAAGAATTGTTAGAAAACTTCCTAGTTTTACGATTCCAATAAAATCATAAAAAAAATAAAACAAACATTCGCTTCGTCCAGTTTTTGGAGCCGGGATCTGCGCCTTCCAGGCGACAGCATTTACCTCTGAACTAACGAGACAAAAGTCCTTACCTCTAGTATTTATAAAACTGTGTAGACTGTTAAACCACATTTGCTTCCAGCTGGCATTAATCACTAACGATGGAAGCGAACAAATAAATTTATAAGCTTTAATTTATTTTTGATCTTGTCCAATGGTGGACTCGAACGTGACATTTTAGAATCTGTCAGACGCAATAGTAGAATTGTTAGAAAACTTCTTAGTTTTACGATTCCAATAATATTATAAAAAAAACAAAAAACATCCGCTTCGTCCAGTTTTTGTAGCCGGAATCTGCCGCCTTCCAGGCGACTGTACTTACCTCTGAACTAGTGGGACAAATGTCTTTACCTGTAGTATTTATAAATTAGTGTAGCCTATTAAACCAAATTTGCTTCCAACTGGCATTAATCACTAAAGATGGAAGCGAACAAATAAATATATAAGCTTTAATTTATATTTGATCTTATCAAATGGTGGACTTCAACGTGATATTTTTAGAATCTCTCAGGCGCAACAGAAGAATTGTTAGAAAAGTTCTTGGTTTCACGATTCCAATAAAATCATAAAAAAAAACATACGCTTCGTCCAGTTTTGGAGCCGGGATCTGCCGCCTTCCAGGCGACTGCAGTTACCTCTGAGCTATCAAGACAAATGTCGTTACCTCTAGTATTTATAAATTTGTGTAGCCTATTAAACCACATTTGCTTCCACCTGGCTTTAATCACTAACGACGGAAGCGAACAAATAAATTTATAAGCTTTTATTTAGAATTGATCTTGTCCAATGGTGGACTCGAACGTGACATTTTTAGAATCTCTCAGACGCAATAGAAGATTTTTTAGAAAAGTTCTTACTTTTACAATTCCAATAAAATCATAAAAAAAAACACCTGCTTCGTCCAGTTGTGGAGCCGGGATCTGCCGCCTTCCAGGCGACTGCAGTTACCTCTGAGCTATCAAGACAAATGTCGTTAACTCTAGTATTTATAAATTTGTGTAGCCTATTAAACCACATTTGCTTCCACCTGGCTTTAATCACTAACGACGGAAGCGAACAAATAAATTTATAAGCTTTTATTTAGAATTGATCTTGTCCAATGGTGGACTCGAACGTGACATTTTTAGAATCTCTCAGACGCAATAGAAGATTTTTTAGAAAAGTTCTTACTTTTACAATTCCAATAAAATCATAAAAAAAAACAAAAACATCCGCTTCGTCCAGTTTTTGGAGCCGCGATCTGACCCCTTCCTGGCGATTGTATTTACCTCTGAACTAAAGAGACAAATGTCTTTACCTCTAGCATTTATAAATTTGTGTAGCCTATTAAACCACATTTGCTTCCAGCTGGCTCTAATCAATAACGATGGAAGCGAACAAATAAATTTAAAAGCTTTTATTTAGTTTTGATCTTATCCAATGGTGGACTCGAACATGACATTTTAAGAATATCTCAGACGCAACAGAAGAATTTTTAGAAAAGTTCTAAGTTTAAAAATTCCAATAAAATCATAAAAAAAAACAAAAAACATCCGCTTCGTCCAGTTTTTGGAGCCGCGATCTGTCCCCTTCCAGGCGATTGTATTTACCTCTGAACTAAAGAGACAAATGTCTTTACCTCTAGCATTTATAAATTTGTGTAGCCTATTAAACCACATTTGCTTCCAGCTGGCTCTAATCAATAACGATGGAAGCGAACAAATAAATTTAAAAGCTTTTATTTAGTTTTGATCTTATCCAATGGTGGACTCGAACGTGACATTTTTAGAATCTCTCAGACGCAATAGAAGAATTTTTAGAAAAGTTCTTAGTTTTACAATTCCAATAAAATCATAAAAAAAAAACTAAAAACATCCGCTTGGTCCAGTTTTTGGAGCCGCGATCTGGCGCCTTCCAGGCGACTGCATTTACCTCTGATCTAACGAGACAAATGTCTTTACATCTAGTATTTGTAAATTTGTGTAGCCTATTAAACCACATTTGCTTCCAGCTGGCTTTAATCACTAACGACGGAAGCGAACAAATAAATTTCTAAACTTTTATTTAATT